>DF242638.1:21319-53616 GCA_000507305.1 Breviolum minutum Mf 1.05b.01
TTTTAGAAAATGTGTTTTTTTCGTGGTTTGCCCATACCGGTCTCTATGTCACCCATGTCGGGGGCAAAGGAGAAAGTAACAAACGAAAAAACACATTTTAGAAAATGTGGTTTTTTCGTGGTTTGCCCATACCGGTCTCTGTGTCACCCATGTCGGGGGCAAGGGAGGAAGTGCACACGGAAATCCTCAAATCTCGCGCTCCAAATCCTGGACAAAACAGTCTCAACACTTTTTAGCGCAAACAAAATTCGATGCCCACGACATGCAGCAGAAGCAGGAAGTTGTTGGATGTTTGTTGGTTAACTGGTAGTCTAGGGGTCTTTCACAACTCGATTTCTGCTTGTCTTGATGACTTCATCGATCAGAATACTTCTTTGCTAAGAAGAAATCTCCTAAAAATATGCTATAATTATATATACTGTATATACTGTATATCTTGCCCAAAAAAAACTGTATCGCCCGTTGCTTGTCTTTTCCAATGATTCAAAATATCTTTCGAGATCTGCAAAAGGGCCACATGGGGACTGGACAGGGTCATATTTTGGAAGCCATTGCACAGGGTCAGCAAAGATTGCACACACTTTGCTTGAAAAAAACTTCAGCCGGTTTTCCCTCCATGTTGGATCATTGGATCATTCGGGATCATTGATCTCCAATGCTCTTTGGCATCAAAGTCAAGGCTGCTCTGACATTGCCAAAAGACATAGCGTCCTGACACCCACAAAGCAAAACCAAAACCAGACAAATACTTTTTTCAACAAAAGATTGAAGCGCAAAAACTTCATCCTCACCTGGCAAAGTTGTTGCACTCTGCAGCCTGACATTTGGAACATGGAAAATCCATCAAAAGATTCTACACGAAAATTGATGAGAGCTTCATCTTCCAAGGTTTTTTCTTACCTGGCTGGAGCTGCCACAAACGCCACGGGCGCCACAGTTTCGGCGCGACAAGCCTCATCCATGACAGGATCACACAGTGTGAATAGCTGATGCATCCTGAGTCCTCAGCTGAAGCAGCTAACCAGGTATCGGCACGTTCTGTACCAACCTCACTCAGCTACATGCAAAAGCCTTGCCTTGTTTCCTCTTCCAAAAACAGATCTGTTCAAAATTTATGTCCCATCTCGTATCCCCGTAGTTTCACGTTTACACTTTGTCAAGGCTAACAGACTGATGAGCTCCGTCAAGTCAGAAGCGGGATAAGGCGAACCATCCTGACGTCAGCTGAGCTGCTTTCGAACCCGCACGATTGCTTTGGAGGTTCAACTTCTGTTGCACAGCTCAAAGGACTTAAACCTGTGGACCGGTTGAATCTTTTGAAAGACCCTTTGTCTCCTTTATCAAAAGTGGAGGTGAAGTTGAAACATCCCCAATTTCGAGTCACCAAATGACATAAAGCATTTTTTTTGGTTGAGTGCAGGGTGGACGAAAGCTGGTTGGGGGGCAGAGGCCATAGAATACGTCCCAAAACACCCACATCAACGACGGAGAATGGCATACGAGGGTACATCTGACCGAGACGATGATGATGATGATGATGATGATGATGATGATGACCCAGGGGCACCAGCATGCTGAATTTCGACTTCGCAATGTTGATTTTGGTCCAGTCTGGCCGGCCGGCTTCCTCAAACGATAAATCACTTCATGAAAACAATTGTGCCCAGCAGCGATGAGCAGTGGCAAACAACGCCAACAAAACTGACAGGAAAAACAGGAAAAATAATTGAAACAGAGAAGAACTGCAGCCCATTGACGCGCATTGGCAAGGCTTTCAGCCACCCGAGCGATGCCACGATTTCCTTCGAGGACCTCAGCTCCACGACCGATCCAACGTCTCGGTGGGGTTCCGTCATCAGCCCTGGCGGCTTGTTGTGGTCTGTTATGGTCTTGCCTCCCCCTCCAATTTGGGGTTACCAATGGTTACCATCTTTGATAGGGCGGGGACCGTGGGCAGGGATCATATCATTGGGCGTAATTCATATTGCGTAATTTTTCTTGTCAATGGATGGCAGAAAGCACATGAATTTGGTCCGGCTGCAGCCAGGTGGCTTTTGATTCTCCTCATCTGGTAGCAACCTGAAAGCATTCGCTGCCCCAGCCATCCTGAAAGCAACCCAAGGGCAAAGGAAACGAAACATGCTACATCCATGCAAGGCTGCAAGGCTGCAAGTCCTGCCTCACCACGTCGATTCTGCCTGAGTTGGGTCTGAAGTAGGGCAAAGAAATAATGTCACCAAAACAAACTGTTTTTGTCAAGCTCAGTTCTTTTAAGTAGGGAGTGATTTTTATGTTCCGCCTTTTTAATTGTTGAGTTGGGTAGTTTGATCGTCATCTAGAATATTCAGCGCCACTGATCATGGCACCAATACCCTCCAAAACACACACTGCTGTGGAGGCGTTCGGGTGGCAAATGCATGCAAATGCGACCAAGAGGCCAAAGAAGGCGTATCACGTGCGCAAAGCAAGATCGCTTCGAGAAACAAACAACTTGGAGAGACTGAAGTGCAAGTTGCTTGAAAGGATGTATATATTTATATAATTATATATGTACAGAACACCTTGAATGGAATTGTCGTGAAGACGCTCCAGTGCGGGGCGTTTATTTGGGATGTGGAACTTCTTCGATATCTTACATGTCAGCGTCATGTTCATTGAGCCCTCCAAGTGGCCTGCGGATCAAGATGCTCGGTTTACCTTGCAATCAGAGGGCTGTATCTTATCAACAATCTCAAAAATCACAGCGTAGACTCCATGAAAAGGATAGGAACCTTTTCCTAAAAACCGGATCCAATCGACCTAAAGTGCAACTTTGGCACACCGCGTGCATCAAAGCAACAACTTTTGCACGCATGGTCACTACATGTGCGCGTACTGCGGCCCAAATTCAAAGGTGAGGGCTTGCCTGCCTATGATTTGCATCTAACACATGATTCATCAATATGTCCAGTGCTTCATTCAGAAAGCTTTGTTCACTTGCAAATCTTACACGGCCAGCTTGGATGAAGAGACCATCTGTGAACATCCAGCGATCACCAAATAGTCTCTTACCGATAGAGACCAGGAAACGTGCCAACGGTATATATCTACACAACTTGCTCCGTGTTACCCGGTCTGCAAGTAGAACATTTGGTGCAGCATCTAGAATCTAGAGAGTCATGAAGCAAATAAAATTCTGTGATACGAGACCTAAAGTGCCCGCTGCAGCACATCAACGAAGAAACAATATCCAGTGCATGTCATAGTTTGATGCCAGTTTGAAAACATTCATTTGTAAGTATAGTATGAAAAGTTCAAAAAATATTGTTCACATGATTCCTGGACGATAAAAGATGCTATGTGTTCTTGATTAATATCGTGGCACTCACCTAAACAAACTGCAAGTGGATCTATTCCCTTTTTACAAACTTGACCATTCACCCTAGACTGCACCAAATTCATGGCTTGGCTCCCAGGTTTCAATGGAGCGATCCAGCGCGGTTCCGCTGGAACGATCCGTGTCCACGAGAGGTTGGAGGAATCAGTGCCACAAGATGATCCACAATGGGAAAACATGCTGAAAATCCACTAGTTGCACTGATTTTGGGGAAGAACACTGAAATTTTTCAGTCACGCAGAAAGTGTTGGATCCTCATATCCCTTCTAAAAAACTGATGTGTTGAGAGGTTGATGATTTTGAAAACATATCTTTTAATGTGCCTCAGTGAAAAACAAACATACCATGAGCGGGCGCTTGATGTGCCTACTGCTTGGCCCGCACGCCGATGGGTCTCGAAAGATGTGTGAGGTGTAACAGAGTTTGCAATTTCCAGTGATGAATCTCCGGAGAAGTGCGAACTTACTGGAAGTAGTAAACGAGATGTAAACGAGAAATGAACTGCTAGTTTTGATTGACATTGGAATCAACACGAACCAAACGTAGCTTTCACTGAAAAGAAAATTGTCAACAGGAACTAGTTTTGATTCCAGTTTAGAAAAAAAGCTGTCGTTTGCGCCTTCCAAATCAGAAACGTCAAAACTCCGCTTTTTTATTTCGACTGTGTAAGGGCTGTGACTTGTAGTTCGTTGTTGATCTATCCAAAAGTGATTGAAAATTGATTGGCGTGATCCCATCTTCTCATGGACACCTCGTTTCAACACTGCTGCGCTACGGCGCCCCTCACTGGTTTCAGTGGTCTGTGACGCATCTCAGTTCCATCTGAACACGACTTTTTTCAAATATCCTAAACAATCATCAAAGACATAGTTGGACCCAAATCAATTTTTGTATTTGATGGAAGACATTCGAAGCACTAAGTATTCAAAGACTGAATACTTTGAATTCATCTTAGCTACTGTCCAATGACGTATCACCATGGCAATATTTATCATTAAAAATTACTACTAAAAATGGCTCATGTTCATGCTAAAAAAAAATCTCAACCCCTCCAGATTTGAGATTCGTTGGCTTGAGACTGCAGGCAGCACCACCAAGTAGTTAGATGAAGCTACTTCGTGGAAATATCCGCAAAACATGTTTTATGTTACTTGGAAATTTATAATCTTGATTCAAGAAGAAACTTCTCGGTCAAACCTCATAGCCTTTCTAGGTGCCTGCGTTTCATGTAAAACAGCTCCATGTTGGGAGCGATAACCCTAGAGCTAACAATCAGGGATTAATGTGCCAAGAAAATGCGCATAAACATAGGCTATGCATCTTTTCATTCAATGGATTTGTGCTCTTCGTATCTTTTAGTATCTTTCAATTCCATTCTTGGGACTGGTTCATAGAAGCGATTCTGAATCAATTGCCAGGTGTCAAGTCAATATCCAAAGGATTGTAGAGGTGTTTGTTGATGCCTATGCTGATTTCATCATCCACAGCTTTGATCAACTTTGGTAAGCTTCTCATGACATATGATCACAACATGAAATCCTGACCCAAACTCCCAAGCCCAAACGCTTTTGGCTTCCAAACATTCAGTTTGCTTCACCACTGCCTCAAACATATGCTGTCAGTGAGGTGAATGCGCCAAACATGATGGGCTTTAGAAGACCTTCAACAAAAACAACAAATAAGATTGCTGAGACTCTTCTGTTGTGCCTACTTTGTTGGGAAGTGATCATGTTGTAGATCAAGCATTGTATCATACATATCTATCCCTCAAAGGATCTCTCAAGTAAATCTCTCGCAGTCCCAAAATGGCAGGGTTCAAACTCTTCCAACCCGGTTAGTTAAGGCTTCCAGTTAGAGGGCCGTCCGGAGATGAAACCTGGGATGTCAGCCTTAAACCAAACAGCCAACGCACAGGCACCATCCACTAAGGATGTCACACAGTTGAGTTGACAGCGCCAGGGGTAACACCTGGGCGTTCAAAGAAGGTCGCTTTTGGAAGTTGAAAGGAAAGTGAAGGCTGAAAGAGATTCCATGGTTGATTGATACTTCCATCTTCTTGCAATCAGTCCTCCACAGCCCCTCAGCTTGGATGCTTCTCAATCAAAGTCTCTTCAAAGAGACATCTTTGGAACACGAAGGATTTCAATGATTTCAATGAATTTGGTCAAAAATAGATGTGCCATAGATATCCATAGATACCATAAAGCCATTTAGCTTGCCGAAAAAGAACATCATTTCTGCCCCATCCAACCTTGACAGTCTGTCGAAGCGCAAACGGTTTGCAATGCGAAGCGCCTGGGCTCGGTTTTCGTGGCTCACGGAGGGGGGCTTCAGGCAAAAGAGGTCCAGTGAAGAGATCAGTTTTTCACTAAAACTCCCTCAAAGTGTAGGTTGGCTAATCCCCAAAGTAGCAACTTGAGAGTGATTTCCTTCTTCGTCACAAGAAGGAGTGACTATGACTACGTATCTAACGCATTGAGCATCCAAACCATGAAAGCATACAAGACTATGAAACCATGAATTCAAAGCGTCCTGAAATCTTACATCATTCGCTTGTCCTGCAGTAGCCATCAGGAGACCCTCAGAACTTTGGCAGTGACAATGCAGCAATCGATCCCCACCGTTTCATTATTCATGAAATTGATGCAAGTCTATGGAGAATTTTCGTGTTTCACAAGCTGATGCCACAAAATTCCAGAAGCTTGGAGCTGAGCAAAGCCTCCATATCCAAAGGTTCATCTTTTCTTCGGAATTGATTTGGATCCCTCCCCCCCACCTTGATCACGTCGCCACTAAGGAAAGGGGCTCCGGCATCGGACAGGGCAACCTGCAGTTCAGACAGTGGGAGCGGCACACCTGCAGAGAAAATATATATTAAAAGTACTAGGGATTGCTACAGAGCCATAATTTTGACACCTCCTGGCTGGACTGTGCATCCTCACAACTAAGGAACCCTCCAGCACTATCAGCTGGCCAACCCTTTTTCCAAACAGGGTCAGGTGGATTATTGGCATATTGCTGGCCTATTTAGCAACAATCCCAATATGTAAAGATAGTCATATTTCCAACTCAGACCATCTAAAGGTTGGTCCAGTGGAACCTTTTGAAGCCAAAACCTCGACCAGTTCGGCCGCATCTGTCCTGCTTTGCTTGCTTTGTCGCGATGGCTTTGGTCGAACGAGATCCTGACCAATGCTGGCGCTCAGTGCGTCGTGGACTCAGCTAAACGCGCTCAGCCGTGGAGGTTGTCTCTAATGCCATCTACACAGTCCTAGGAAATGTTTTTCAAAACCCCATCACTTTCAAACCATCAGATATCACTTAGCTCATCTTAGATCTGTATACCGGTCCAACAGAACTAGAAAACAACAAACAAAAAACGGGGTCAGCCTAACGTCGTAGTCAAAACTGCAAAAACAAAGACCCCCAAGCCCTCCCGTGATCGGTGTCGGGACGGTGAGCCTGATCTCACCGAAGAACTGCTGCGCAATATCTTCTACCTGACATGTTCGAATGCACGGAGACACATCTGCACCTTCGCAAAAAACCTTTGATAGTGTATGTATTGGCATGTATTGAGATGAGAATAGCAGGAAAATACAAGTCAAGCCTATTTAAGTGCGTTCCATCGCCCCCGCGGTTCACCAACAAAAGAATGTTGGTGAACAGGACTCTGCATGACTTGCATCTCAAAAAGAAATCGCCAGAAGATTCTCCATGGGGTCACGAATATAGCAGAACCAAGCGGGCACAAATGGCTTTTTGTCTCAGCAATTTCAGTACAAGGCCGAAACCTCTGGCAGTAGGGCTTTTAGATTAAAGTCTGTTGCCATCCGCAGACTAAACTAAACCACCGAAAAGTACGGGACCATTCCCGGACAGTTGGGTCATGCAGAAAATGAGATTGAATTTCGTTGTGCACTATACAAAGTTCAAAATTACACAGCCATTCTCAAAGCTGTGCCACTGTCGTGGTAGGTCTATTTACTCCTTTCCACTCTACAGTGTTTGAAGTGCACTTTGGGGTATAGGCCTCAGATCAGCAAGCGAATCAAGAAGATCAGCAAGGGCAATTCCATGCGCACCAAGGAGCTGCTTGAAGTTGAAGAGGGGCAGGTCATGACCATTTTGGACCAAATTGATCCAAAAGCCGTACATGTTCCAGTACCACAGGGGATCGCAGTGGTCGTCACAGCGGTGCCTGTGCAGTCACTACTGCTGTAGGTGGTGTAAGTGAGATCATTGCCGCTAGCTTCATACTTTTCTGAGCTTGCTGAAGTCGCGGTGCCAGTGGCCTTACATCCCGCCGGCATGCTCATCGAGGTGCTCAGCTTGTCCGATTCAGCACAGCCTGCCACACTGTAGTAATAGTTGGTGGCAACTACCTCCCTTTCCAAACTAAATGTGCGGCCTGGTGAGTCACCACCGGTGTTGCAGTCGGTGGAAACATATGGATAGGAATTGGTCGGCGTTCCGCTGCAACTTTCATCCGAGTACCCGGTGCTCAGGGTGACCTCAGTACCGCTGCATAGCGTAGCTCGTGCCAAATGGGATGCAAAACATCGTGGCGATGATATCTTGCTTGAAGGGAGTGCCAGTACAATCAGCCGTGGAATAGTGAGTCTCAAACGAGAAAAGCTCAGCATGCAAACCAGAAAAGCTCAGCATGCAAACCAAAGCAGCAAAGGTCCAAGAGGCCACCATCGTCAATTTCAGGTGCTGCTGAACACAGGATGAGTCTTGAACACAAAAATCTTAAAAGAAGGTTGCTGTTTTTATTGGAACAAGGAACACCATAGAATATCTCTATTCTGGGTGGAAAACCATGGCTTCGTTTCAGAAGATTCGACATGTTTCAGTGCATCGGGGGGTATGACTCGTTGCAGCACTTCTGACTTGTTGCTACCGGGCCTTCTGTCCTTGGCCTTGGCGAAGCAGTGACCTTTGCCTCCAACAAAATCAGTGATCTAAACAGCATCAAAGCATCGAATTCTGTATCGGCAAGGGCTAAGCCGGCTAGCCCTTTATAAATAAACATTTTGCGGTTGTAACCCACTAAACATGAACTGAACTTTGTGGACCCATGCTTCGACAAGACAAAAGTGGTGTCTAAAGCATTCACAAACGGTCCATATTTCAAAGAAAAAGCATCCACCACGATTGGCTGCTGTTTCATCCAATCTGCAACCACACCGACTGGGACCTTAGCCTTGATGCCAAACCACCAAGTCCCCGAATTGTCCAATGATGGAGACGTTCATTGAACACAAAAAGAGAGATTCAGGGTCGAAAAAAATTGGGTCACAGCCCAAACTAATTTTTGTATGAATCAAAGCACGAGCATTTCAACTCCTGTTTTGTAGTCACATTGCTTAATCAGTTTCTCTCCTGTACCAAATCGCAGCTTCAAAACCCTTCTAGCAGCTGGTTCCACCCTGATAGATCCTGATAGTGCAAGCTTCGAACTGTAAAGAGATGGGTCCATGGTGTTCTTGGGGATACCGCTGTGATTCGTGGACGTGCAAATGCTCCGACTGGAATCAAGCAGACATTTGGGTTCCGGACCAGCCGTTCTGCAAAGCACGAACTGGGCGGTACCGCAAGCAAACCAACGAAAAAAAAATGCATACGGCCATCTAGACACGTGAAGACAAGCAAAAAAAGGGACCATCTAGAGAAGTCTAGCCTCACTTCCATTCACAAACACTTCGAAACAGTCAGATCTTCAAGTTCCATTCTTGTTGCATGCTGCAAATTATCAAAACGTCCCCTAAGCAAACGTGAAAAGAACATCCACCCATTTTTTGTCGTCGTCAGTATTCACACAAACTTCCAACAAGGCTAAAACGTGTTGCTACAGATTCCTGCCTGAACGGACATGTCTTGGACAACGCCCGAAGAAATTTCTCTACAGCTTTACGGACTCCAAACAAGCCAACAGAACAAAACAAAAACTGGCATCATATATCTTTGCAGGGTTTAAAATACATATCGAAAAAGGCACGTTTATGCCATGCAAGCCCCTCCTTTGAGGTGCTAACTCAATCCCACCTGGTGATTTCAAAATGTTTGATGACGAATTCCCATCCCATTCGAGTGTTCTCAATGAGTTCCCGTTGACGCGCCATGAATTATAACACTTTAGGAACTTCAACACTCAACATGTGCAATGCTATCCTGAACATATATCAACAGCCACAGACCTCCCAAATCCAAGTCATCCCATAGCATCTCCACGAAAGCCCTACTAAGCTCGACCAATTTCTGAGCTTCAGACTACGCCAAAATGGACTGTCCACCACTTCTTCCGTTCCATTGCAAAGGGCTTTGAAGCACCTGCCTCTAGCTAGTGCAATTGAAAACATGTTTTTTCTTTCACATGCTCATCTGGCAAGCTTTCAACCAATGGCTGCAGAACTGACAATCAGGAAAGGATGCACAGCATGTAAGCGAAACTGCCACTTCACGTTTTGATTCAACGTGGCATCGAGCAATCCATCCAACAAAATAAATCGACATGATGATTGGAATCGATTAGTTGGATCCTTCGCGTGTTTCAAATCGTTTCGAGAGAAGGTCTTGCTGTGCATGTCGCAAGCTATGATAAGAAAGTTCCCTCGCTTTCGGATCGAAAAAAAGTCGGAGGGTTTTTCGGGCCGGACACCGACAGTTCAGCTCTGAAGTTGATGTGAATCGCTGGCAGCAATGAGGTTATCTGGATGTGCTCGGCCTTGGGAACCATCCATGTGAAGCGTGTCTCTGGAGGGCGAACTTTGCTTACGGTGGGTTTTAGGGAATCAACTTGGACGGAGATGCCAGGATACTCAAACCATCTCAAGCTGAACGGTCCAACTAGCATAGGGTGCAGGATATTCCCTCAAAAATACTTCGGGATTTCAGGCCACTTGCCTACTTGCAAGCGCATGTGCAAAGGCGACATTGAAATGAAGACAGAAACCTCTCGCAACTAGGCTCAAATGAAAGCAAATACTCACAGGTTGTGCACAGCAAATCGACCATCACCTCTAGCGACACCGCAACCTCCGCATCCACCCACGGCACCTGAAGCAGCCTCTAGACGCGGCCGCCACGGATGCGGTGCAACTCCTCCTCGGGGATGCCGTCTGCATCACGCAGCGCGGGCCATGCGCCATTGGGAACTCGCTGCCACGCACTGGACGGAATTTGAGAGCAAAACGAAAAGTCCAACTTCTCCAGGGGAGACTGGCGCAAGACACCACCAATCCTCATATTCATTCCACCAATCCTCACCTTCATTCCACCAATCCTCACCTTCATTCCACCAATCCTCAAATTCATGCCACCAATCCTCATATTCATTCCACCAATCCTCATATTCACCCCAATCACCATAAGCCTCTTCATCTTTGCGAGCTTCGGGCTTGGGAGGTGGAGGAACATGTACAGGTCCTTCTGCATGTTTTGGTGGATTTCCGATTTCATCACATTCAACCGGTTCCACATACTGATGCCCATGAGATTCGGATGGTGGAGCAGGAGCATCATCTGAAACAACTTTTGATGCATCATGATCATTTGTTGGATCCAAGACTCCGATTTCACCTTGTTCAACGTTTTGATGACCATGATCCAAATTTGATTTGGATGCTTGTTCAACTGTTGCCATAGCATGCTGCCCACGCTCCAAAACTGATTCGGATGCTGGATCAACTGGAACATGTTTTTCTGGTGAAGGATCCACAGCTGCTTCATCACGATGGGACATCCCTTTTTCACTATTGGGAAGATCTGTAGATGATGTAGCTTTCATAGGATCTGCTTTCACTTCTCCAGGTGTTTCATCAATAGGCTTCTTGCGCTCTTTTGAATTGCCGGTTTTCTGTGGTAGTAGGTCTTTAAGAGCTTGCCTTAGACGTTCATGTACTAGGGGAGGTACCTCTCGATCCATCGCTGTAAATGTCACGCCATGCGGTGCCTTTTTCAAAATGGCATCAGGCATGACTAGTGATGGTTGGGGTGAAGGAGTGTCACGCCAAACGTGAATTGTGTAATCATCCCCATCAATCGGAGGGTATATGTAACACCTCGGGGCCTGCAGGTCACCCAAGGAATCACCGTAGACGACTTGCAGCATGATTCAAAACTTTGGGCCAAAGGATTAATCGCAGATTTCAAGGTCCACATCCATTTATCCTCAATCCCGACCTAATGCTAGGGGCGCTGATTGAATATACCAACTAGAATGGTGACCAACTCTCTCGTCGGTGACTGGATGCTGGGGGGCCGGGCGCTGGAGTGATGCTCTCGAACTTTGGCACGGTCAGGCCAGGCTTGAGTCTGTCCTGTTGCCCGCTTCATTTGCAAGAAGGACAACTATATATATATATATATATATGTGCATTTCTAATCGTTCCTGCATGACTGTTTGTAAGTCCAATTTGTTGGCGAGGTTGACAAGATATACATAGAAGCTTCCAGCCAGCCTGAATTCATAAATGTCATCCAAAAGATCAGACTGATATGATTTTTTGATAATTGATCGAACTTCAAATAAGCTAAAGAAACAAGACTCCAATCGAGGAATAGTAGGAATTCTTGTGTGCAGCTTTGACCTCCTCTGAAGCCTCCAAAGTCCAAGACCTGCTAGGTTTTCACTAGGTGGATACTTTGAGATACTTTGGGATATCATCCAAAAGTTTTCAACTGGGCCATTGGCTTAGTAGTGGAGGCAAGATCTTCAGGACACGCAAAGCGAACGAACCTGTCTTTGTTGTTCTCCATCTCAAGCTTCAACTGGGCCAAATGCTGGTCGCGTACCTGGCAGCTGTTGGATGGCTGGTCTATTGTTTTTATGCATCAAATCAATCTCCTCACACTTGCAACCAGCTGCGTGTCTTCACACCTGAAACCGTAGCGCATTAAGATCTCGTCCTTGACCTGCGCCATGGGGCTCCATCACAATTAAGGTTTTGACTTGGTGGCATGAACACCATGTGGAGCAAAAAACTGGAGAATCGATACAAGTCACAACATGCTGGTCATTTGCAAGGAACCTTTTCAGCATCCCTCGCAGAACTCCGCGTACGACCCATCACACCAATTACAGTCTTAATTGGAATATTGGAGGCAGAAAACTACCTACCGATGCATCAGCATGTTCCTTCGAAACATGGACTTGCTAGAACCTTCGCTTCTTCCTCTCAGATTCTGGGAGGTTTGCAATCAAAGCCCTTAGGCAACATAATGGGTTCCCGTACAAATCACGCAAGAAAATGTGCTGAGTGTCGAGTTAACTGCTAGGTTCCTGACTCCCTGACTTTGGATTCTTTCCACAACTTGAGGACATCCTCCCAGCCAACTACTAGACAGCATTAACAGCATTGATTGAAAAACTTTCTGTGTGTAAACAACTATACAAATGCGTTTGGAACACAGCGATTGTAAGCGTGTCTGAACATGGTCCTGATATGGTATCTTCAGCTCCTTGCCTCTCGCTATGAACTTGCGGTATGCATCGAGTAAGATGCCCGGCTTGTATTGCAAAGGTTCCTGGACCAGTGCACATATGTAACTTAAATCACTATATACTCTGGAAAGTCAAGAGTTGACATGATGCATAATGTGTAAAAGTCCTTGCTTGTCCCATCGCCAGTCTCCGCAGCATCATCCTGGAATCGTGGCAGTGGTGCGGAGGTTTAAAGAAAGTAGCGCTAGCTACCACTCAATCCAGAAAGCATATAAACATGCACATGTCGTCTCATGTGTTGGCAAGATGGTGTTCGACTCCTTCGACTCCTTCAGCTTGCCATCACTGTCTCGTTTTGGAGCATCCTGGCATTTTCTGACCAAAAGCATCGGCAAAAAAGGCCGGCAGTCAAGGATACATAAGTTGACAATATTTCGATGTATGGCAACTTCTCTTTAGATTTAGATTTCGATATTTCAGAAACACGTGTAAATATAAAAACATGCACGATGCAAAATCAAGACATGTGACAAAATGAATCCAGACTCAAGACATTTGCGAAGTCTTCATTGAAATCAAGAACCGTCTGTCCTTGGGAGCTCCAGTAGAATTGACTCCCTTTGATTCAGCGCTTTCCTGCAACAAGTGGCATCCACAGAGGCATGAAAGCTCCCTGAGTGAACTTGACATGACATCCCCTGGTGTCATATATCCCAGCCTGCTGTTCCTGATGTGGAGGCTTGTCCAATTCCTGCACATTGCGGCCAACAAGCACATATTAGGCCTAACATATATATATATATATGTAACTGCGAATCAGCTGCGTAAATTGAAAAAGCACTGCCTCCTTATTCTTCACAGTCGCATCCTGGAACACCATCATCATGTAAGAGCTAGAACTGAACAAAAATAACAGGCTTATAATGATGACCACAAAGCTAAAAAACAAATGAAATGGTATATATACATTCATCATCATCATCATCATCATCATCATCATCATCATCATCATCAAGGACTATATGACTATATGAAGGACCGCAATGCAAGTGTCACAGCAAAGATAGCTCTGTCCTCACGAGATTTTGCCTGATCTTCAGGTTGAGAGTCCAACCACACGGCCTTCCCATCAACCACAGCATTGGTAGCCTCGCCCCATGATCTCAAAGCATCGCTGACAACTCAAAAAAAAACTTGGTGCATACGGCCTGCTCCATCTTAGAGTCATCAACCTGCAAAGGCATGGTAGACATGCAGTTGTCTCTCATGCCCCATGTCCACGAAAATATCCATGCCTTGACACTCCTTGCCCTGGACTTCACAGCAGCTGCTTTTGGCGCTTTCGACGATGAAGCTCCTACAACAATCATTTTGACTTTGAACTTGAAGACCCAGAAACCAATATGTCCCACAGCTCCTCCACCAGTCACCTAGCAGCAGCAATTCAAAGAGCACATTGGTCAAGCGTTCAAGAGTGAAAGCTCACAAGCCAAAACGGCACGGCCTTCTCATGTGGCTTCTCCTCCACCACGGCCTTCTGTTGTGGCTCCACCTTGCAACACTGCAACACTCAATCTAGAACCAGCTAAAAGATTGAAAACTCACAAACCAAAACGGCACGGCCTTCCGTCGCTTCTGCTCCACCACGGCCTTTGGTCGTGGCTTCTCCTNTCCACCTGACAAAAATGCAACACTGCAACACTCAGTCTAGAACCAGCTAAAACAACAAAAATCACAAACCAGAACGGCACGGCCTTCTCATGTGGCTTCTCCTCCACCACGGCCTGTTGTGGCTTCTCCTCCACCTGACTTAATATATGCAACACCAAAACAACAACTTGTTGCACGACACAGCTTTATTTATCTGAAACATGCCAGCAAAAATGAGACAAGACACATCAGCTGCAGATGCTTTGGTCACATTGTCAAGTCCTTCAACCACTCTAGGCCAATGCATGTATGAAGTGAAAACTGAATGTCACCATGTTTCAAAGATCAGACCTGTCCTCCTTTACGACAAAGCTCACGGAATTGGCGTTTGTGTTGAAGCCGTGGGTCCCAAGGTACAGCTGGAAGATTATCCCACAGCTGATGCAAAACATGCCCAAAAACATGCGGGTTTGGAGTTTTCGGACGTGGGATATCACCTTTTTTGGGCAAAGGTGTAAACTCATGTTCATGAGATGGTGGTCCTTCAGCATACTCAACAACGAGCGTGTCGAGGTTGTCGAGGGGGCTTCCAACTGATCCTATAAACATGTAGTGCTCATCATTTAACTGTTAGACTCAAAAACCATCAATCCATGGAAAGACAATAAAAAGAAACACGCATCATATAGCTATTCAGGTGGAAAACGACTTAACGCTGAATTTCAGGTGCAGGCCTGGGTTTTCCGGGGCTTTACTGCCCCTCACAAACTTCTTCTGCAACAGGTTTGTTTTGCAAGCTGCTTTCAATGGAAGCAACCATGCTCTGCCCTGCCAAGCACAACATGGGCCAAGCGTGCATGTATAGACAAAGTTCAGGAAAAAATCAAGAGCTGACATTGAACGTATGCATGCAACTACATGTCACAATTCCATGAAGGGCCTTCCGCACATTGGGGGTCTTCTTTGCCTGCCTCACCACCTCTTGTGCCTTAACACTGGGACACAGTTAGACTTCAGACTTATATATTTGCCAAAGCACTAGCTTGAATGCATTGATCCGCAACGAAACACATCGCATAATGCTGCCATAGCACAATGCCTTTGAGAGTACATGCCTGGCTATGAGCCAAAGCACGATCTGCAGCTGGAGGTGGATCACCAGCAACCTTGCAAAAAAACACGCCGTTAAATGAAGGTGCCTGCATGTTAAGGGACACGCAGTTACGCAGTTCCCGCCTCGGGTTTGGAAGTAAACTTCATCACTATAGCTGCTTCGATGTCATCGACCGACCACAAACCGCCAGTGGCCTCGAAAACTTCCAACGACCTTGGATGTATGCATATTTCAAATTGTTGCTGTGCATGCCTGCAGGCACAACACAAAAGTGATTCATGCACAACACAAAAGTACCTTGATTGCAAGCATGCAATGATGCAAATGAACCACAGGTGCATGCAGTAAAGACTCTTGAGAGCAATATTGCAGTTATCTTTGATCAGCTCCTCCTTGACCACAGAGGTTTCCTTCGTCTCCCCATCAACGTCTTGTATATCCGTCAGCATCTCCTTCTTCAATTTGATGAAAGCGGCCTAGCCAGGATTTTGACAATTAAGCTATCCCTAATTTCATGCAATACACATCATTCACTTCACACTTCAATTTTTCACACCCAAAAAATATCCTGCCTGATCTGGTCCTAGATCTTTCCATGCTTCGACCAAAAGTTGAGGATCCATGGCACCGTTTGCTCGAGACTTCCCTCTTAAAAATCACAAACACATTGAACAAACAAACACCCCAGAGGATTCCTCGTTGCCTCGATATATTGGATTCCTTATCTGCGGTATATCTAATATTATATAGTGGAGACATATCATATGTACCGCAACCACCATATTGCATGGCATGGTCCTTGAACCACGGCCAGCGTAACAGCTTCAGCACTTCATGCGCACCATCCAGTCAGCATCTTCCAAAATCACGGCGTAACTTCATGAAATTTCTACATGTCAAATTTAATTGTTAATCAAAAACATACTATTAATATTTTTCAAAAAAGGAATGTATCAGATATCACGTGCGGCACCCCATGCATGCAAACATTATGGCCAAGTTTAATGGGCATATATATGTGTGCGCAAATTTCATTACCCAGAATTGATCTTGCCCTAACATGGCCACAACCAGGAATTTGGTTAAAATTCATTCAGTTGAAAAAAACTTTCCGGTGCATTCAGCAACTTCCGGCCCGGCGCTCACACCAATATCATCAACCAACAAAAAGTTGTCTATCAGAGTGGCACCAACATTCTGTCTGAAGCAGGGCTAGCTAGCACGCCCTTTTCACTGTGCAAACTGTACTGACATCGTTCGCAAAAGAGCCCAAAACAATCCAATTAATGGGTTTCGTGGACATATACGCCACAATTCCATGTTTTTTTTACCCCATGGTGTTTTCTTTTGTCATGGGGATTGTCTTTTGTCCCGAAGACATGTTTTTTTTGTCCTGAGGATATTTTGTTTTGTCCTGGGGTCAAATTTTGGAAAGGACAAAACTTCTAGTTTTTTTTAAACATGTTTTTTGTCCTTTTCAAAATTTTGAGCTGGGGTCAAATTTCTGAAGAGGACAGGCCTGCAGGGACATATACGGTGTGAAATTCCACCAGATATCCACATTGCCGCAAGACATATTCAAAGATCAACTCCCAGTGGGGGTGTCCGATCTCCCCGGTGACCTCATACTCCAAAGGTGCAGTCGCACCAAATTTGGCACCAGGGTCCCCAGCAACAAACCGGGCACTTGTATCGAAGCTTCCTTTGCCATGAGAGTCACCCGGAAGGTTAGTTCGTAGTCTATCACAAAACTGCTGAAAATCGACGTTCCTAGGGCCAGGAGTGCGAGGGGTATCAGCTGGCAATCTGGTCAGTCCCTTCCCCACTTGCCGGCATTCCACTTGAGAGGCCGGACCAAGTGTATCAGCGCCTAAATCAGTCTCGGCATCATCCCCAGGAGAGTCAGTAGGAAAGAGGCTGATGTATTGGTCATCGCGAAGGGGCGGCATCAGAGGAAACGAGTTCCAAACACAGATCTGCAAGAAAACACTCCGAGAGAGGCTGAAGCACCCCGTCGTTGTGTTCACACAGGGAAAGGGTTGAGTCGCCCTAGCGCTTGAACCAAAGCCAATCAAGATCACAAGCCTGAAGGAAAGAAAAACAATACAACTCGTTAAGAAAACCAACAAGCACATGCGCAAAAATACATGGGTATTGTCGACAAAATCCAGATCAAGTAAACAATTGTGGCAGACTCCCACTGTGATACAAGGTGGTCATCAAAATGAGGCAGCGGTAAGTCCTTTTAGACAATGTGGATTGCGCAGGCACACTATGTACCAGCCACAAGCCTATTGAAAAGAGTCCACATCAAAGGAGACAACCCGATCATCTCGGCGGCGGCGACCACTCCCTCTTCCGATGAGGAGTAGAGGGTCCCCCGTGTTTTCAAAGGTAGGGGAAGCATCATTTCTGGCACTGTCTGTAGCATCACCGACAGAAGGCACAAAGGCGGCAGGTCCTGCCGCTTCACTAGGTACCAGCATAGGGGCATTAGCCACCCACCCCTGCTGGGCAATATCAGTACTCGGGCGATCCGCCTGAAAAGGGGCGGTACTGTCACATCGCTCATAACAGGCAAAGAGAACCCCTCTGGTGAACCGAGACCTTGTGATGTCGGAGCCGCTGGTCATTGTGATAGATAACCCACCCTTTCTCGCCACCACACAAGGGTGACAGGGGTCCAATGACATGCGCCAAAGAACTCAAACCTTGACGTGAAGATAGCAAAAACAACAGTTCGTGTGCGTTCCTGTTCTTCAGAATCAGCAAGAATGAAATGCTTGATGGCAGAGTCAAAAATCGGGCACACCTCTTCAATGGCCTTGTGGACTCTATGAAAGATCATTGTGTCTGGATTTCTGCCAGGATAAACTCGGCGGCCTTCTGCCATCAACACCGCCTGCCAAGTCTCGAACGGAGAGGTGCATTCGAAGGTTGCGCCAGAGAAGCATGTGACTCCCTGCGGGACAAAGATCTTCATCTTGACCAGATCGTCTTGGAGCGCCCTCCCTGGTAGGTGCAAGGTATGAATGGACCGCTGCAGAGCCGCTTGAAGGTCAATCCTAACCAGGTCACTGAAGAGAGATTCGATGTGTACTTGTACAAAGGACCCAATGTGACACTCAATAAGCTCTTCGCTGAGTCGTATCGTCACACCACATTGCGCAAGACGAGGTAAGCATGGGCCCGCACACCTGGGCGAAGAGACCAAGACAGTGGTAATTGTTGATCCACTTAAGAAGGGCGATGGCAGTTACCCACTGTCGATGTCCCCACACCACTTCAAAAACCCCATGAGGACGCAGGAGATGGAATGGATTTCCCTTGCGGGTCAGCACATAGGCAGGGTAAGATAAGTCTTTGTTCGGAGACCATGTGCAGGCATTGTTCACAGGAGAAAGCATCCAGGACTGATCGTGCTCTTCAATTTCCAGGTCCCACCACTCCTCGATGATTTGCTCCAGCGTCTGGACAGGGTCACTCATTGGACCAGTCTTGGTAACCGACCGAGTACAAGCATTCTTGTCCCGATGGGACTGGAGAATCACACGGAAGACATGGATCTCCGTCACTTCGGTAGGCCGCTTCAGTCCATAGTTTTCAAAGGCCTTCTGCCATAAATCATCAATAGAGGGAGGAGAGACTGTTGCCTGAAGGGGAGCAGGACAATGAGCGCTTTCATGAGAGGCCGGACGAGGTGCAGTAGCAACCGAATCAGTTCCGGCATCATCCCCAGTAGAATCGGTTGGAAAGAAGCTGAATAGATCAGTTGGATATGACATGAGAAGAGACCAGCAACCAGCACTGAGAGTCAACGATTTCTTCTTCGAGAGAGGCTAAAGCACCCCGTCAATGTTTCCATCAAAGGAAAGGGTTGGGACGCCCTGACACTTGAACCAGAACAGTACGCACAACATAAATTGGAAAAAGCAATTGAACAAAAAGGGGGCAATCATACTGTCACCAATCAACCCCTCACTCCACCTTTTAAGGATCAAAATCTGTGGGCACGTATCGTGCCACAAGTATCTAACTACGAGCCCATGCACGTGAACCCAACCTCGGATGATTGCTACCATCGCAGGCCCTAGCCCTCACTTCAGAAGTACCAGGCAATGTGTCCTCTTCAGCCAGCCAGCAGCTGATGAAATCACGGTCCGCTACCTCAACATTAAACTCCAACTGAAATCCATTATGGTAGCAGGCACACAATTCGCCCTGGGGCCCACAGACAATATCCAGGCCCGTTTCGGTGATCAAGGTGTTTTTGTTGAGGACAGGTGGAACATAGATTGCTCCAAGTCCTTCATAAGTTGAAAGGACAGCTTTGAAGAGGACCACAGGGGTGATATCATCCTCTACTACAGGGATCACCAGCTGTATTGACCAGCCAGGGTCAGCCACCGGTTCCGTCAGATAGTATGAGAGGTGCACCTGACCAATGCCAAAATTGTCCAGAGCCAAGTCACGAAACCTCCCTCGGAGGGCAGCTTCAATATCACGTTCCCTGTCGGGCCCAATAAGAGTGATCTTCCTGCTGAAGATAAGCCTATTGCCTCCCGGTATATACACCGTTCCACGATTGTGGATGTACCCACCCGTGAGTATAGTCGGGTGTCGGTGCAACTGTTGTGTGTGCGAGATGGCCATGTGCTCAATTTGCGACACCAGATATGGACTACCTTCCCAGGTAACCCTTAGATAGAAGCCACTCTCAGTTGCTACTAGCTGATGGTGAAGTGCAATACCATTCAGGGACGCCCGCAGGGTGAGGCTAGTTTGTATACCTGCCCATAGGGGCGATAAGAAGGTTCGCAGAATGGGCATGTTAACAAGCTGAGGCAGCACCGTAGTGTGTAGCTGAGGGTCAGGAAAGCCCAGCTCCATTAGCCCATGTGGATTTCTTGCAAATTCCTGGAAGTCATCACTTGTGATAAGGACATAATTCACTTGTTGCAATACGGGCATCCTGGAGGAAATAGATGCTTCATGAACCCTTCGGACCCACCACACCTCATCTGGCCACCTGCCCCTGAGGTCGTCAAACCGACCAGTGATGTCATCAATAAAATAAGTTCATCTGGCCAGAGGTCTGGCGTGGCCACCACTCTATCCCATGGCGGCATATGGTGGATTCCATGAGGGGGGGGCGGCCTGTGGGTGAAAATTTCACTTCTTAACCCCCGAGGACGTTCAAATCCATAGGTCTGTTGCAATTCTCCCCACCAACGAGTAAATAAACCTCGAGGGGCATCCCCCCGCACTGTGAGTGGCTCGTCAGCTTGCATCGGCTCATCGTCATGGAGCGAGCCCACAGCCACTCCCACCGACAGTGCACACAACCATAACAGGGCACTCATATCCAAGGAAAGGGCTAAGGCACCCTGACACCAATCAAGCGAGAGGGCTGAAACACCCTGGCACCAAACCGTATCAGTCAACCGCCGGGCTAGCATTGGAGCCAACACCGATCGACGTTCAATGCAGCAAAAAGGCAAAGATCAACAAGTAAGTAACAGAAATCATCAAAATGCATACATGGATACAACGCAGAGCTGATCACGTCACTTATAGAGCATTGTTTTATGATCGACGACAGTGGTAGACAGACCCTATCAGCCCTGGCGGGGCCGCCATTTCAGGCATAGTAGGGCCAACCCCTTCCGCCTCAGAGGCATCAGAGGGAGAAGCTACCGATAAAATCTCGATTTCATGCCCCATGTCAGGAGAGGCACGCAGACACCAGATGACATCCCCATCCTCTACCTCCGCATCTACTTCATTCGTGAGCTCGACACTGTTAACATAGCACATACATGCACTGCCCGTCCTTTCACAGGGAGTCTGTAATCCAAGTTGAGCGACCAAATCCCTTTTGCGAAGTCTGCGAGGGCAGTAGATGGCTCCTTCCCCGTAGAAAGGGGGCAGGTGCAACCTAAGGAACACCACTGCATCTAGTTGCAAAATAACATCTTCATAAATCAGGACCATCTTCTCGTTGTTCAAAGTAAGAGTCGGCGCATTCCATGTCACTACAGGATGTACCGGGATCACTCGAAAGCCCACCACTCGCAGGTCCCTAAACCGGCTGCGCAATTCTCCCAATGCACAGGTCTCCAGCATGGTCCGCAAGCAAGTGACACTGAGCACCCGTGATGATATGAGAGTATTGCCGCGTGCACGCGACTCGGACGAGCGACGTGTCAGGCATTGCCTCCATGTCGATATGGAGAGTGCTAGTAATCAGCGGGGCCGCCGCCAACTTGTTCTGCATCAAGGTTGCCCACACCACACTTGCACCTGAAGGAAAAAGCCTTCGTGACATGCGACAAAGGCCAACCCCAAGAGGTCAGCATGGATCCACGTTGACTGCCATGGGTAGGACAGTGGGAAAGGAGAATTCCTCCTGCCCTAGCACCACTTCAATGACTCCGTGTGGGCGAAGACCAAAGGAACGAAAAGCACAGAAATCCACCAGAATGTAACAAGGGTGGTGAAGCTCCCGATTTCTCGACCTTCCTCTTGAAGTATCAATTGCGACCAAGCGCCATGGCTCAGCCTGAGCCGGGTCCGCCAGGTCTTGAAAGTGGGAAGCGATATCAGCTATAGAAGGGGTTCCGGACCTGAGCCAGTCGTAGCCACGGTGCTCTGTAAATGAAGATCGGCCCCTCAATACTGGGCCTAGCCAATCCCATAAGGCTTGTAACGTGACCCCATGCTATGTCCTGCTCAATCCCTTCCCACTGCGTCAAGCCTAGTCTGTTGAATGCCTGGAGGAAAGAATTCAAATGCATTGCGTGAAAATTGATCCTCTAGAGGCCGTAGGATGGCAGCGAGCCACATCTATGGGGAAGAGCTGAGGCACCCTGACCCTGGAAACTGGGGCGATCCCGGAAAAGCGTCCCCAACCGATATGGAGGCACACAGCAGGGAGCCAGTTAAAAACCTTGAAATGCAATGCAGCGGTACATCATTAGGGTAATGAAAATGGGAAACATCCTACAACAATGGCAACTGAGCAAGTTTCCCTTAGAAAAACAACGAAACCATTGGGGATATGAGCAGTAGACGATGTCCCAACGGAGCCCCACATCCCGTCGAGGGAAAAAGGCAGACATGAAGGCTGTTTCAGAAGGCGCAATTTTCTTTCCTACTTGGCGCATCTACTGTATCAGCGCCTACTTAGGCGGGCACGCTTGCTAATCCTGTCAATGTAGCCGGGGAGCTTGCGCTTAGAAGCTTGTCTATGACTGAATTTGGCAACAGGGAATTGCCGAGTAACCTTCCTCCTTCGCCAACCTCGTTTGGTCCCTTGATTGCATCTGGCAAACAGCGGGGAGTGAGGGGGGGGTGGGCAAGTGGTGACAGCAGCCTGCCACGCCTCATGCAGATTAACGATCGAAAACAAACTGGAGGCAGAGTTAGAGTGGGGAAAAAGGAGACGTCTGACATGACTTTCAGCAGCATATAAAATCTGATCATCGACCTCACGTCCTATCCATAACCCATCATGCAACCAGATAATGGAAGGTGTATCGGTTCGTTTTCTAACCTCAAGCAGAAAGAGTTGCATGAAAATGGCCTCTATCGCTTCTGCGGCAAAGAAGTGACGATTTTTGGCAAGAGCTTCCACACGAGGCCTAACCTCTTCGTAAATGGGCTGTGAAGACGTCCCGAGCTGCCTCCAGGTCAAAAGCAAAGGCTTCGATCCACGGAGGGATATCCAAACCTTTGTCAGTTACATGCTTCCGAGCTCGAGCAGCCCCACAGTTAATTACTCGGATAGGCAGCATCTTAACCTCATCTATCGAAGGCTCAGGATCAGTAACTTGATCGCCTGCCCAAGTTTCCCTCAGTCTGCTTCTAAGGAGATGAGTGGGAGGGAGGGTAACCGATCCTGTCATAGCTCTGGTCAGTTCATAATGGGCACCTGTCAAGTCGACTTCTTTATGGGTACTGCCGTAGATGAGTAGCCTGAGTTCTCGTGGTAATCTTTGTGCACAAATTTGGGTAGCATACAATCTGCCACTGGCATCATTAGCAGGCGTAAGGTACTCTACTGTGAGCGGAATAGTAACGTTGCGCGTGGCCAAGGCAAGGCTGCGAATAGCGGTAGCATGGCTGCCGTCGTTCCACCGCAGGCAAGCAGCCAACTGCAACTTATTACAACCAATCGATTCCTGAAGAATAAGCATCACTTTTCCTGCCACATGTGGACCCAGAATCACGGCATTTGCTTCCAACAGCAGTTCATAGGGCGGATCAACTGGTATGCTGAAGGGTTCACCTGAACACCGTGGGTCATGAGGATTATCAAGAATCCATGCACTTGCTTGCCCAGCAAGATAGTCAGAGATAGCGCTCGTTTCCCGAGGTCTGTACTCTGTAATAGCATTAGGAGCTGCACGGCTCCGACGTGGATGGAAAGTGTTAATGAGTGAAATGAGGTCACTTCGCCTGAAGCGACTACGAAAGTCAACGTGATGCAATAACTGCTTAATATCGCCATGTATTCTGCTCAATGGGAGAGGGGCAAGGCCCTGTTCATGACACATGCGCACGTACTTTTCATATAAGTGCATAGCGAGATCGGCACCATTGGCTTCCGCAACAATGTTGTCAGCACACTTCGGTAACACCCGTGCATCCCAATCCAATAGGGCGAGGCCATTGCCATCAAATTGCAATAGGGCAGCCCCTGCACCCCCTACTTGACTCATCCGATGAGCAGATCCGTCAAATTGAACAATGATCTGCGGATCCCCACCAGTGGCCGGGACAAGTACATCACCTTTGACGAGCTCTCGGCAAGCCGTTACGCACATATGATACTCACCACAGGAACACCTCGTCAGCCGTAACTGGACATTGCTTTCCATGTTAGTGCCTGTACGCTCAAGCTCCCTTAAGGCAGACAAGATGGGGGACCGCAGCGGCAAACCCGCAACTTGTTCATTCAGACTAACAGGCACCGAGCAGACACCAACTAACGGGGGAAGTAGCATAGTGCTGTAGTCCAATGGCAGCACTTTTTCAACCGCAACTTTTTGGGCGGAGAGGCTACAGCACCCCATCGCCCATGTTCTTGTGGGAAACTCGATACCCAATTCAATATGTGAATCAGTGGCAACCATTTCATGGAGTGTAGTGATCCACCAGAGAACATCTTTGGGATCAGAACATTTCTGGCGCAGGAAGGCACCCTCCTGCCGCAGCAGCCTCCGAAAAAAGGCAAGTACCAAGGTGCAGGTAACCGCATGCTTAACTCCCATTCTTGCTAACTGACCGAGGTTATCAACCCGGCAAGCCGGGCAAAAAAAAAGCGCTACAATCAAAGGGACACCACCGCGTCCAATGTCCGATCGTATTATCACCACATCCACAAGCTCTGCAAGCCACGTCAGAATTTGGCGCAATCTCCCAAGACCGTTGCCATTCCTTGATCTGGTCACCTCGTTGGTCGCTGGTATATGCCTGCAGTAAAGGGCGACTCCAAGGTGCAGTAGACCATAATGTCAGTTGTTTTGCTTGAATACAGTTCTCACACATCGGGGGAGACTGGTGTCCAAAGGGGAAAGCAGAGTTGAGAAGACCACAGTGCACACATTTTTGTCGGTGCCTTGTGCCCCGCATGCTCAGCCATACGTCATCATCTTGGTTGACAGCCCACCTAAGGAGCGTGTATCTGGCAATCCCCCCACATTGTCTCTTCGGTGCACCAGCAACTAAATCAACCCAGATATGATCAATACCACCTTTCCATCCCTCCCTATCAATCTTGATGGCAAGCCTGCTTTTGGCTTCTCTGACCATTCCTGCAATAATAACCTTTTTAAAGTTGGCAATAATTTGGGCAGGCGTGCCCGCCCTCGCCGTGAGTGCACTGAAAATCTCTTCAAAGAGAACATATGGGTGCCACATATTTATCAGATCCTGGACAACTTAGCGTTGCCTACTATTGGAGCACCTACCATCATTGCCCATTAGGTGGAGGTCTTCCAATGGATTGCCTTCTCGAAGGTAAAGACCAAGTGAAGCCACAGCCGCTGACAGCGCAGGGTCAAGTAATGTGGTAATGCCAACATACCGGAGGATATAAGGGAGTATCTCAGCTTCGATCCACTTCCTTTTGAGGATATATTTGGAAGCTGCTTGCCTTAACCAATTCAGATCCTTGCTTGTGAGTCCAAAATAGGACAACGAGAAAGGCATGACATTCAGGATAAAGGTGTTATACCCCGTACAGCGAGCCAAAATAGAAAGGGTGGGTCTGCTGAACGACTTAAGCCTGTCAAACATTTTACGGGCAGGGGCAGGGTTAAACCAGGTGTGTGCGAGGAGCAACGTGATCAAAGCTGCCATCCTCCAGTAACTGAACTCTACCTTCTAAGGCCAGCCCTAGTTTTTTTTTGTGCCCATGCCGTGCGCGCTCAAAGCTCAGACGGTCATCAATTCTCTTGTTTGTGTGAGTGAGAGCAAAAAGCTGGGTGTCCTCCAAACAACAAAAACACAAACAAAAACCACAACCCAACACAAAAGAAACCAAGACACCACCCAAGGACACCCAGTAACTACGTGAAACAACGCTTTCAGAAAGTCCCCTAGCCGCTCAGTACTGCTCCGCGATGATATAGCAAACCTCACTCATAGAAGTCCTCCAAGCGCAATACCAAATAGTGTAGCAGGTGGTGTTTCTGTAGCTGCCATCAAAAGCAAAGCCTGTTGGTTTTCCCACGTCTTCGTAGATGAAGCAGCTCAGGGTATAAGTACTATGGAGGGATAAAGCCATGATTCCCTTGACAGACGCCAAAGAGAGTCAAAGGACAGCTTCTGGGTACAATTAGTCCAAGGTACTCCTGGGAGAGCTTCCTTGCATTTCTCTGTGGTCAAGTGACCCTGATGTTGCGAGAGAAAAATTCAAATGACTCCATGATAAACTTGGGAGAGGCTCCTTCTGTTCCACTGTAGCCAGGTAGTAGACCCTGACGAATCCAAAAAATTCACCAGGTCCAGTGTTCTCAGTTCGTCCAGTGGCATCAGGTAGCTCTACCACGAGCCAATGTCTGTTGCATGCCCAGTGTAGTGATTTATGTTTTGTCGTCACGGACACAACGAGCAAAGAGCCTGGGGTCCGCGACTGACGCCAATGTAACCATGTATAGATGCCACAAGGACATGTGGTCGGGGGTATGAGTGAATAAGCACCAAAAAGGCCGATGCAGCATCCCATACCCACCTTAAGCCATCCTGTGCAAAGTCAGTAATGGATAGCTCGTTTGAATATCATGTGTTCCCAAGCTCCAACTGCCATCTCCATGAGCACGTCTTGTCGTTTCTCAGGGTCAGGCTGTTGCTCTTCCGCGGGCTCAATCCTTGCCCTAGTGGTTGGCCACCCTCTGACCTCTCAGAAAGAATTGTGCATATCGCAAGAAAGGTGTAATAGTAGCATTGCAATGGCGTGCAGCTTGTTGGTGCATCATATGTTCCCAAGCTCAAACTGCCACGTCCACGCGCAAGTCGCGTCATCACCTGGAGGCCAGTTGATGCCCGCACGGTATGATCTCAGTAGAAGGATCCCAGTACTAGCCTCTGTATTGGCAGGCGCACGTGGGGTTTAGGCCCCCAAACACATCCTAGATTGCTGATTTCTCAATGAAGGCTACCACATCGGGAGGGCTCCAGAACACGGAGTAGGCCAAGGCATTGAGTAGAACCTGGTGGCACGCCCACAGACACCTCAATGTGGTACCACTTATGGACAAATGGATGCTCTCGCAGTGGCATTGCACCCTGGCTTTGCCCAGCAGTGCATGGGATCTTAACATGTTGGTAGATCACCTCGCACTATAGCACGGTAAAGGCAACAGCGCCCAGCCGTGCAGTCATCAAAGCTGTCACCTGAGGGTTTTATGGATAAACATGCGTATCTATACGATGACACTATGGTTGTGGCAAGATGGAGTAAGCCTGAGAGCCGATGAAGCGTCCCATACTCACATCAAAGTTGGCAGGTGCACGTGGGGTTTGGCGCCAGAGGCATCCTACTTTGCAGTTTGATCAATGATACCAGGCGAGTTGGCACCCTTCTTTGCGTACCACCTCAGGAGGGCTCCGTGGCGCGGAGCAGGCCAAGGCATTGAGAAGAAACTGAAGGCACGCCAGCTGGCACCCCGATGTGGCACCTCTCATGGTCACCTGAATGTTTCCGCAGTTGTATTGCTCACCCGGACTTGCCCCCCTGTATATAGGAGCATACTATCTTGGTGGATCTCATCTCCACTTAGCACGCTAAAGGCAACAGCGCCCAGCCGCGCAATCATAGAATGCATCCAATTGAAAGTATTTGATAATAGAATAAGGAATGCCAGTCTTTGGCAAGATGTTCTTTGAACGCGTTGGTTTGAGCCAAAGTCAAGGTGAAGTGTTCAGCCCTTCACTCGTAGCCCAAATTACATCTTGTGGGTGCCTCCGTGATAATTCCACAGGTAGCAAAGCACCCTCGTAGATGTAGACATATGTGGAATCCAACCCCAGCTCAAGGCACCTTCGGCAAAAGGATGGCTACACAGTTAGGGCAGTTAATGGTCATCCATCTGGCAGGGAATATCCCGGCACATTGTCAGAGCGTTCTGCCCATCTGAGTCATGGTCACTGTAGTCCATAATAAGAAAAGCATCACCATTCCTGATGGGTATGGGGTACTGGACCCCTGTCAATGGCACCCTCGCCAGTCCTGGAGGTGGTTCCCACTACTGTAACAGTGACTGAGAATGGCAGCGACTGTTAAGCGTGCTGGGCTGTTGGCACCCAAAGGTCCCCACACCATGACTCCTACAGGTCAGCACCAGTCTCCATATCTATTTTTGAATCCATCCTTCTGGGGAGGCAGCTGCGCTCATTGAGAAATCCCATATTGCCAAAGATCATGGAGGCAGCTCAATGGTGGAGCTAGGCACCTGATAGACCTTCGGGCCCAAAGATGCTGGAAGTGAGCGTCCCTCGTTAGATGTGCTCTTCGTGTGAAGGGCACCGTTGTATCACGTCAGATGCTTCAGATGCATCTGGTGAAGCTGGGAGCCAACAAGGGTGTAAAGACTGAAAACCCCCGGGATGTGCGTGGGTCCGTAAGTTTCTTCGGGAATGGTGTACCTAGGAGAAATAAGGGGTACACAGTTCCCTCCGCCTTCCGGATGGGGTTCAAAATGTGTCCAAGCCACGTATTGCACCAACAGTCCAACTGAAGGGTCCATTCCCATGACCGATCGTTCGGTACATATTTTGCCCTGTAAGATTGATTAATTTGCAATCACAAGATCTTGGATGATGACTCCAGCGCCCAGTCCACCCTGAAATCGTTGGTGAGTGTTCGAACCAGAATGCCGCTCTGGGTAACAGTGGCAAGAGTCAGGGATCTGCTTTCTTGCATTTGACCTTCCAATTCATGGTCTACTGGAGGAAACAGTCATCGTCCCCGGCATCCTTGGAGGAACACAGACCCTGCAGGTCTCAGCATTGGGTAGGAGTAAGGCTGCCCATGAATTCCTGGTGCTTCATTACTTTGCCTTGGACAGTGCTGCACATTTGGATTGCTTGAGGTACATGGTGTGCCGGATGACATGTAGTGACGAATTGGAGCGACCAGCAGTAATCAGCGCCAGGTGAGGAGGATTGTCAGTTGACACAGCTGGCATCCACCATTCACCGTGAGCCAATGCCTTCAAGAGAGTAAGCATGTGCCCCGCCTCCTCTATGTATGCAGCTTCTCTCAACCCTAGTGCGACAGTGGCCCACCCGCACTCAGAGGTGAGATCGTTGCTGGCGCACAGGGTATGCCACCACAATTGCCGAATAATGCGAAGTTGCAGAAACTGTAGTAAGTGCAAGAGATCGCAGACACCCTTCCCCATCTGAAGCCTTCGAGCCTGAAGCCCCGAGGCGTAATGTTAGTCTCAAATGCTACCTACTCAAGCTATTGTGTACCAGTGCGGAGCCTATACCCAGCGCATTGTCATAGCTCTGGAGCAATGGAACTAGTCTGAGGCAGGGGAATCCCATGAAACCTCTGTCAGGTCCCATAGGATATGCTGTGCTTCACTATCCACATGCGTCTACATGCGGGGACATTGGAGCATCATTGTGCCACTCCAAAAGCGCTCGACCTTAGGGGAAGGCGTAGAGCACGCTGACTTCACTGTGACAGACCTTCTGACCGCTCAACTAACGTGAAGCCTATGGCCACGCCATGTTATTGGATGGTCTGTAGCACCCCCAGGTGCAAAAGGTTGATCCCACCAATTGTAGGAGCCGTGTAAAAGAGGCCGACCGAGGCAAGTAGCAGTTCCGTGGCACTTGCAAGATGCGTGCCAGCCACCAAGGATGCCAGCGGAGGCGAAAATTGGTGCAGCAGGCCTCCACTTATCGTCTTGTAGGGATTAGTAGAACGCGACCAGGAACAGACCACTAGGTTGGCAGACAACTGGGAGTGGTGGGCTTCAGCCCTGAGCGCGTCACTACGTCCTTTGCGGCATGCTAGCTGCAAAATGGTAACAAAGCAGTAATGTGCCGTTGGGCACCTGCAGGACGTGCGTGCTCTGTCTGAACGACGGGTGGTGCAGGGGGCGAGACAGGTGACCCCTGCTCACCAGCTACTTCTTTGTTGTGGGAAATCGTATTGTCAGTGTCAACTGCGAAATTAGGCGCATCGTCCCAGTGAACTTGATCGGTTGCAAAGTCCACCATCAACTTCCAGCACGAGGAAGCACAAGATCCGTCGAGGTGCAACCCCTCATGGCCTCTGAAGGTCCGGATGGCCCTCTCTTATGCTCCCAGGCATTGATGCCCACTACCTCAAGTATCAAGTAAATCTGCCTTTGCTGATCACCAACTGGCAATGCCCGATTTCTTTGCGACCCGTGCAAGGCAGATAGGATCGCAGACTCCTGCATTGAGCATGCCCTTTCGGCCGTGCCCGAATACAACCAGCAGTCTCCCAGAGAGTGCCGTGAGGTGTGTTGGCGAGTCCAATGTCATCCAGTAGTTAAACAACAATTCAAACATTGGAAGTGTGGGAGCCGGCTTTCCGTGTCGTTAGAGCAAGGGCTAGTGATGGCACCGCCGAGAGCACGCATGACTAACGACCGGTCCACTGGCGTTGCGGTAATGTGCAAGAAAGCTGGTATTGGCACGTATAGGTGACTGTGATTAAACAAACCTCTAGACGCGGCATATTATGCCGATTGTGCGGAGGTAAAAGGTTTGGATGTGATACGATGGCGTATGCGGTAGAAGCGTCAGCCAGTACCGCAAAGCCAAGGAAAAAAGGCAGTGCAGGGTGAACACCAGCAGCAAGGGACGGAGCCTACAAGGGGACTGTCAAAGGTCGAGAAGGAGAGTCCGGCCGACTCCCCGATAATAAGCCAAATGATAGCAACCTTGGAGCACCGTGCCAGCTACAGTACCAACCATACCGTATCGGAGTCGAGACACGGAAGGGAAGATACTGGGAAAGGAGCCCAAGAAGAGGACGGATACGCAAAGGAGCCCGTAACGGGAGGACACGTTGCGGGGAACTAAGCGGTCCGTCGACCTCCGAAGTACTCAAGGAGGGAATGAGAGATAAAGGACAGCTAAATGAGGAACGTAGAAAATGACCAAGCAGCCGTCCGTCCTCCATTTGCAAAGGGGACTGCTGGGGTCATGGGATGGAATGGCTAGCCCTCCGAGCGTTTAAATGCAAGAGAGAGAGGCCAGTCTATGTGGCCAAGGGTTGGAATCACGGTGGTGGGGAAGTTGTTGTGAAGGGCTCGACAGTGAAGTAGTGAAGCTCCAGGTCAACCAGCAAGGCCTCACCCTCGTACTAAGCCATGGCTCGGACCTCTGCGCAATCCATGAAAAGCAATTTTTGGGCCCATGCCGTGCGCGCTAGAAGCTCTGACAGTCATCAATACGGTTTGTCTTGATTTTGATTGGCAATTCTCACTGGTGGGGAAAAGGTGAGAAACTAGGTGTCACCAGCATGAGACAAGAAACAAAAACAGCAAAAACCAAAACAGCACAAACACAAGCAAAACACAAACCGAAACCCCAAAACCCAAAAAAGACACCTAGGGAGCAAAGTGAAACACTACGCTTTCAGAAAAGTCCCCATGCCTCTCAGTACTGCTTCGTGATGATGTAGTAAATAACTCATAGATGTCCCACATAACTCAAGGTCATACCTCCTGCTTCCATGTTCCAGATGACTCAATGATGGAGTCAGGAAGAAGCTCCTTCCTTTCCACTGCAGTCCAGTGATAGACCCCGACAACGATGGAAGAGTTCACCGTGTGCGGCTTTCCAGTCTGCACTGTACCGTTGGGCAGTGATACCATGGACCGAGTGTCTGTTGCATGCCCATTGCCCACACTGATACATCCGTGACGGTTAACCATCCACAGTCAGCAGGTCCACCCACGTGATCGCTGATGAAGCCACGCAAGGTATAGACCGGGATAGCTCAGAGAAGATCCTGGAAGAAACTCATTGAATTCCCAAGCAGTAGACCCTGACAACAATGAAGGTAACTGGTGCTGGTTTTCACAAACCAGCAGTAGAAGTAACCCGACCATGGACAGATGTCTGTTGCACGCCCTGTAGAGTGATTTCTGGTCGGTCATTTCTGACACGAGGGTCAGAGAATCTGGGGTCCACGGCTGACGCCAAACGTT
>DF242639.1:2205-52866 GCA_000507305.1 Breviolum minutum Mf 1.05b.01
TATTTTATTAATCAAATTTTTTATTTATATATTTATTCAAAAAATATAAATATATTATATATTTAAAATTATATATATCAAAATATAAAATAAATAATAGATATATTTTTAATTTATCTATATTAATAATATAATTTCAATTAATTTTCGATATATATTTCTTTTAATTTCAATTAATCCTCAAATAATATATCTAAAAAATCATATTAATCTAATTCAATTCAATAAAATTATTAATCTATATATATATATCCAAAATATAAAAATCATACTAGTTAATTTATTAATAAAGATATTTAAAATTACATAAAATCAATATGATATAAAAAAAAATGAATTAAATATATTTTTTTAAAGAACAATTAAATAATAATAATAATAACAATAATTTAATATCTACAACTATATATATATATATTCTTAGTACATACAAAATCATTTCCGTTAATAAAGAGAGAGATTTGAAATATATATATATATATGTATCATTATCCTTGCTTATTTATGTTTCATATCATATTTCAATTGAAGGATTGGATCAAATCCAATTTGATTTAGAAGACGATGCCCCTGGCGGCCGGCAGCAGAATATCGCGAAAAAGAAAAAGAATAGGGAATCTTAACTATAATCTAGTTGGTGGTTTCAACCCATTTGAAAAATACTAGTTCTTATTGGATCATCTCCCCATGTAGGGGTAAAAATACACAATATTTAAACCACCACCTGGTAATATTTCCTCTAAATTCATCATAGCCCCTGAAAAATGCTGATTGGGAGAGCTTTGCGATAGTAGAATTTTCCAGGGTTATGTCTAAGTTATGTCCAATTTCAGGTGGGTTTGTATACATGTTGTATTTAATCTGTCCAACTAATTGGATATATTTGAAATACAACATGGCCAAAAAAAAACTGCAAAATTCATGGCTGGAGTCACTGAAAAGCAATGGTGAAACCATGTCCTGCATCTTCCAGTGCGGCTAACCACCTGGGATGTATGAAACCCTGTAAATAATAAGGTAAACTACCTATGAACCGGTGCAGGATTTCTTCCAGCAACAGTAGGACTTACTGTTTCAATGATGTTGTGTTCATGGTTTCATTTCCTGATACTGATATATCTCCGCCCCCAACACAAATCTGGTGCATAAAATTCAGGGATGCCTGCGAATGGTTCACAAAAACCACTCACATAATCCAAGTGCCTACCTACTTGGATGTTCCAGGCGATGAATCCCATGGTACAATGTAAAAGTTTAAACAGTTCGCCCCTGAAAAACTGGTGCTTGGAAGACGTGTTCGCCTTTCCGAAACTGGGTTTCGGTCACTTTTCAGGGGCTTACACAGCTAAACTTTGGGTTTAGGTAACTTTAAACACATCCAAGTGGATCATTTACTATAATGGAAAGCTAACTATCCTATCTTTAGGGAGCCTTTTTCACTTCCAGGGAGTATGGGAGTGGGAGTTTTAGTAAATCATTTCAACTGCTACCAACTAACAGCACTAACATCCCCCTGAACACACAAAGATGTGCCACACCGAACAAATATGCCTCACCACATGGTTGGTGCCACGCTTGCCAATGTCAAAGGGGTACTGGAAAGCACAGCACAGGATTCAGAGAAATCAAAGCAAAAAAATCTGCCAAAGCGAGACACTTTCTTTGAATCCATAAGAAAACATCTGGAAATGTAATATACACATATTTGTATACATGTGTTTTGAATCAATCATGAAAAACAGGAACATATAACATATATTCGTGTTCTTTATGTATAGAAAATCTACCCGTCAGTATATCTTCACAAATCTCAAACTCCTATGTTCTCATCCTCTTCTCATTTTCTCGTCCCGGGTCCTTGTGAAGTGGCCGTTTGAACAACCTCACGATGCTGTTTGACCATGGGACGAGTGAGAAGCATGCAGGAACAAAGGGTCTTGTCCAGCCACTGAGGAGAATTGGTGATATACATTGATAATTACACTCCCTGAAACTAACGTAGCACCTGAAAATAGACCTCCGGAAAAGGAGATTCCTATTGGAAACCACCATTTTCAGGTGCCAGGTTAGTTTCAGGGAGGGTAAATTGACAATTGCACGTATAATTTAGATACATATCAAATGGAAAAACACGTTATTGGCCTAAGGTACAACAAAGTATCAGGTCAGTGCTCAACACCCGACTAGCTGCTGTAGCTGGAGGCAGGGATGGGTATTTCAAGAACCTCCTGTATGATACCAAAACACATGAAAAACCCCGGAAAAGCTAACGACTGGAACCTAAAAAGCAGCCTTTTTCGAAAAGGAACATGATCTGAACCATCCCCCTCCATTTTCGGGTTCAAAATGCTAATTTTCCAGTGGTGTCTTGCCCAGTGTTCTATGCTTAGCCCCTTCAAAAAATGCCATGAAAAAATGAAACAATCCTCTTCCATACTGTGAATTTCAGGGAGTGCAGATTGGTAAAGGACTCCGACAAAAAAACAGCAACTTCTGACTCTGGTGTTTCCTGAAAGCTGTTCATGCTTTGAAGAACTTGGCTGACACGTGTTTCATGGCGACATATGCGACCGTTGCGAGTTGAGGGGTCTCATGTAGGCTGCGTGTTCAAACATTAGGAGAACTCCCATCTTCGTCCACATACTGTAGAACTACATCCATAGATATCTTCCAGTCCATGTGTAAACACCCCCAAAGCTATCCATCAGAACGAAAAATAACTGGTTTTTCATGTAGAACCAAACACCACTCTAGGTGATTTCAATCATAAATCATCCTATTTGAAATCAAGTTTGCCAAATGCCCAAAAGCCTAAGGTCCTACCTGCCTTGTGAAGCTGCGCCTGTCTCATTTTTTTCGCAAATTCATTATCCTATGGATTCGCAAATGAATCCAAAAATGATAAATCCCTGAAAGATTAACATGGAACCTGAGAATACACCCCTGGAAGAGGAAAATCATCTTCCAAACCATCATTTCCAGGTTCTATGTTAATCTTCCGGGGTGTAATCCCTGAAACTAACAGTTCGCCCCTGAATAATGATGATTCGAAGACAAGCCTTGCTTCTTGAAGTCCTTTTTCAGGGATAAAAAACTTGGGGGTGTAGAATCACTAAGATGTAAAACATCGATATTCTCTTGTGAATCGCTCCGTACATCGCTCGCTTCAGCTCATGGAAGTGGAACATGGCGGAATATTTGAAAGGTAACGATCCTATTGGAGACACACCCATTTTTCACTGAACCATGATTAAGGGTAACAACTCTTCTCTTTGAAAACCAAAGCAAAACTACGGGTTTTTGAGACTACTCCACATCTCCTAGTGATCTCGCATTCGAATAGCTCCGACTCTGTACTTGTTACATCTTTTAGCCGGAGATGGTGTATGTTGCCTCTGGTAAACTAAAACATAGCCATGGGTTCACATATCCCTTCTTCAACAGGAACTACTACAAATAATCAAAAATAGTGGAATTTTCAGCCATGTTTGTGAATCAAAAAGGGATTCCGTCATCTTAGTGCTCTAAAAAAAGCCTTTGACTTTTTGCTATACGTACATCTTGTTGACCGTACAGAACAGCAACACCTGATGGACTGGGAGAACCCGAGCTTGTGGATGTTGTCCTCTCCTTCATCGTTCCACTGTCCAGGAAAAACATCTTCAGGCAAACTCGGCGAAAACGGGATCTTTTTCGTTGGATTCCAAGGCATGAAGGATCTGCGGGTACACCGAAAAACTAACATGACAGGCCGGAAAATCACCATTTTCAATAGGAAATACATCTTCAAATGGTGGGTTTTCAATTCTTCTGTTAGTTTCCAAGGGGCTAAAATTAACATAGCCCCTGAACATAGACCATCCCAAAAGGAAACTAGTATTCCAACCATCCATTTTCAATTGCTAAGTTTCTAGAGTCCCTGTTTTCTGCACTTTTTTGTTTGGTTTCATGAACACTACACGCCGATGAAGTGGCCATGGCTGGTAGTACGAGCCATCACAAGAATCATCACTAAGATCAACCCCTGATGAATAAACCTGTATGTATTTGATTGGGGGTTGAGTTTAGCCCAGAAAAATGATGCCAATTCCCAAATTTCAAATTGGAACCCCTCCTAAGCTACAACAAAACAGGAAGATTGACATTACTCCTAGGTTCACATCATCTAGGTTTGGGAACTGCACCCCCTCAGAAGAAAACTCACGCTGGGAGGCTTCAAATGTTTACTGCACATGTTTTTTTTCAAAATCTTTAACCTTGAAATGGATGAACATCGATGATGAACAATGCAGCTATTTCAGGTATCCTCAAATTCCTATGTATCTAAACATTCAGGCAGATTCAATTACTGTAAAAGTCCCGCTTCCCGTTGATGAGACTCACATTTTGTTGCATGATTATTTGTGTGTAGCTGCATGGCACTTTTCATGACACGACTGAAGGAGCTTGAATCTTTCATCCTAGAAAGGACCTGTGCCATCCTTAGTTACTTCAACCCTATCATGTACCCACGTGGTGCTTGAACCAGCCAGTCAAAAAATATACGCTAGTCAAATGGGACGTCCTCCCCAAATAGGTGTGAACATTGACAGCGCTATCCGAAATCAGTAGATAGACATGTGGGAATCGACAAATTTCGGCATTTCATGGTTATAGGGTTTACAACGAAAACAATGATATCAGCATCAAAAGTACACATCCCAAGTACCATCATCTCTCTGGTTTCCACCTCCCTACCGTTCTTGGAAAGAGCTGTAAGAAACAGCTCTATGACCCCATCAATATTATATGAAGGAAACCCCCCTGAAAACCTTCCTGACGAATCCAATCAACCTCCAAAAGCAGCTTGGGTTTTTTACATGCCCATAAGTCCATCAACATTTGTTTTGGAGGGGTGAAACATCGAACATCATTTGAAACACCCTTGGAAACCCACAACAGATCCATAACGAACGGTTCCTATTTACCTTCTTAATATGTACTAAATAAACATGAAGCATTCAGAATCTCAGAATTTATGGATCTCTGAGATTTGCTTGTTCGGTGGTTGGCAAAAGTTCCAAAACATATTCCCCAAATGGTGGTTTTTCATGCTGAATTACCATGGTGGAATCCGTAAAAAATCACCTTAAACAAATAAAAGATCTGAAATACTACACCCCCTGAAACTAACATAGCCTCTGAAAATGGATGGCTGGGAGACTACTTTTTGTGATCCGACCTATTTTCACGTGCTTTTGCTCTTAGTTTCAGGGAGGGTGCCAACCCTTCCCAGTTGTCATCCCCTTTTTGTTGGGAAATCTCTCTCCCCCCCCAAAAAAAAACCACCGAATCCAGTTGTCATCCCCAACTATTTGCTCCATCCGCGTGGACGGTACTTCTTGTTCATCCTCAACTCCTAGGGACCCCGGATTTGGATTCAAGTTTCTCCAGGGATTTTTTCATTTTTTCTCCTGAAGGTAAGGGTTGCATTCAGCCGGCCTAAGGCTTAAGGAAAACCCCATGGGTTTTTATAAGCCCTGATCATCATAAGGCGGCCAGCTATTTCTGGGGTGGGGGGTATTTTTTCGGGGGTGGGAAGGTTGATCAGTGATGAGACTTGGAGCCACAACAAATATATCAATCCACGAAGATGCAGTGATCAAAACCCACCCGTACGTGACATTCCATGAGTCATCCTGGTTGGTTAATAGGGATCTTTATTTCATGGCTGTATTGAAATAATCCCAAGGAGTCCCCTATATAACTGGGTAGGATTTAATAATCCCCTATATAATGTAAATAACCAGGTTTTTTTCATTGCTCCTTTGGAGTCATGCGACCGGCCCGAAGATGCGGATGGATATTTGTGACAAAAACATGTTCCCTCCCAAATGGCGGTGAGTTCGATGGTGATTTTTTTCCATCCCGCGGGATCCCAATCCGCCAAAAAATCACCACAAAAAACAAACATATCCCATCCGCATCGAAAAAACCTGGATGTTTACCATTGTTATCTTACATTTCTTTTAGGGCGGAGTGTAACAGCGTAATTATATAGGTTTCCAGACTCATGCAGTCCAAAAAAAAATCGGGCTATATATTCACGAAATCCAAAGGGACTTGGAGGCAACAAAATACCAAAATGTCAATCCAGCCCACAAAACGAACGAAATTCGAACCTGAAACATATCCCTTCTGGACCAGATGAACACCTGGTACACCCGAAATATATCGAAATATGTTCAGCTTACAGCCGTCAGTTTTTTGGGGCAATACTGTTGATGGAAGACATCCGGTTCACTACCTGGGATGATGCTAAAACCTTGTAAAGCATGCGATAAACTACCAACCTCAACTGGTGAGTTTGCCGGATTTCTGAAGCATCAACAGTCGTTTTTTCATCTTGAGGTTCCACCGTTCCAACTTCGAGGGATCAATGGTGGTGGATAGTACCTAGTAAACTTAGTAAACTAGTAAGCTACCTCCGTCATGTCAGGATTTCTTATGGGTGGAGCGTCATCAGAGTCAAAATCTTAGAAGTCGTAGGTCATGTCCACCTTGAATCGCATGAAAAGGATTGATGTACATGATGTCCTATTTTCATTATCTAGTTGGTGGTTTCAACCCATTTGAAAAATATCAGTAGAAATGGGAATCTTCCCCAAGTAGGGGTGAAAATAAACGATATTCAAAACCACCACCTAGACCTAGAAATAGATCCTCATCTTTTCCGGGCCACGAGTCCTCCATTTTTACAGCTGATTTCGAAGAAAAAAACATATAATTCCACCAATCTAGATGTCTGTGACCTTTGAGGATACGCTGATTTTTTGTGTTTTGTGTGTTTTGACACCCCCCTCTTTTCTGATGTTCTTAATAGGCGGGGTATATATTGACAAGTCTTTGAGTATATACTACATACATGGATGCTGTTTCATAATGATATAGATGATATGTAATATATAATATAGATAAACAGCAACAGTCACCGCCAGGATTATTATATCTTTAGTGGGGGATCCCTAAAAACCCTCTGGTGCCACTGTTACTGGGAGGGGCCGGGGGGACAACCCAAACTATATATAACTATGCAGTAACAATTCCTCTATATCTGAAGGTAGTTTTTCAGCCCAAGAATCACCCAAACAACCAGGTCTTTTTTCCAGAAATGAATATAAACTAACCTCATGATTTTGAGGGAATTCTGTGTACTTTTTGAAGGTTTCCATCTAGGATCAGGACAACTTAAGCATCCATTCAGACCATCTGTTTCATCGCTCCCTTCACCAATCTAGATGTTTAGTGGATGACGGATTGGTGGCTGCAACTTGATTGGCACCAGTTGAGAAGCAGCAAGGGTCCATTGATTCTGCTGACAAGTCCCTCTCGAACGACCGGTGAACTGTAGTGGTAGTGATATACTGCCACCAAGAAACACATATTGAGAATAATTAGAACTGTCATAGAATTAAAGCTAAGAAATGCTGGTGAAGCAATGGTTTACCAAATGCATATATGTGCCAGGGTCAAAACTCCCTATATTGGGGACGGTCATCCCACCTTGAATAGGACGTCCTGATAACGGGGAGAAGAAACCCCTACTGTTGGGTTGATGAGTTTACCCCCTTTTATATGGGAAGTAACAGGAGTTGATCGACCGGATCGCACATATGATGGCTTCCTACAAAGAAACGTTGCATCAACCGTTGCAGTTCCCGGTCGCCGATTTTTGGATCCGTCCTGCTTGGTGGGCAATGCTTTGGTGACATCCTGGGAGGCGGCTGACATCCACACGAAGAGTTGTAAAACTTGGAAGATCTTAGAAGCCTTGAAAGGTTTGATCACCTGTTCTTGAAAAAAAACATCTATCTGGGCAAGTTACTATAATTCCAAAACCTAAACTAAGATCCCCCCCAAAAAAATGAAGCACCATTTTTGGTGACCAACCGGCGGTTTGGTCACTATACTTTGCCCAGATCTATTGAACGATGGATTTTTGTCCGTAGGAAACACCCTAAAACTCAGCAAAGGTTGCCTCAATTACCTTTCCCTTTTTTTGGAAGAAGACACTGAGTCATGTTTAGGGTCCATTTCTATCGAATTGATTGCCTGATCTTACATTAGTAGGAGCCTGATCTTACATTTACAATCTTCAATCAGTGAAGAATAGTTCCAAGAAGATTCCCCAAATCTAGGCAAATTACTATAATTCCTGACCCTGAATTAAAGGCATTTTGGGGGGACTGGGCTTATTTGGGGTGACCAACCTTTCCCGGGAACTGGTCGTTATAATCAGCCTCAAACCGGAGGTGCTCCATGGAATCTCTACCAAGGTTTGCCTATTTTCAATGGATTATTATGGTTCTGGTGATAGGTGGTAGGGATCATATATAACCATCTAGAAGATTAGAAGGCAATATATACCTGGTATATAAGCGGTATATATACTGCCAATAGGGTGATTATATACTCTTTGCTACAACCCTTTACACGAACCTGAAAAATCCACTGTACATGTTACATGTTTCCTAAAACTAACACTTTGCCACTGAAAAATGGTGGTTGGGACGTTCCTGCTGGGGCTCAGGGCGAACTGTTAGGAACTCAGGGAGGGCATACCAAATGTAGGAACCCAGGAAGTCCAAGTCGATCAAACTTTGCCCTTTGGTAGGATCGGGAATCCTAAACTAATGGATCATCCTAAAGACCAGCCACTGTGGACTTCAAGGTGGAATATTGAAACATATATAGGTGTTTCCAAAAATAGTGGTATCCCCAAATCATCCATTTTAATAGGGTTTTCCATTATAAACCATCCATTTGGGGGTACCCCTATTTTTGGAAACATCCATATGTAAAGTAACTTTTAAGTGGAAAAATAATGCTGATTTTCTCAACATCCCCTTTGAGGCCCGAGATATTTTTTCACTAGGCAAGTTGAAGCACTCATTTCAATATAAATCCCCTCCCGAAGTTTAACAGCTCGCCCCTGAAAAATGGTGGTTGGAAGACTACTTTCCTATTGGGAAGGTAACTTTTCAGGGGCGAAATGTTAAACTTTGGGAGGGTAAGTCAAATTGGGGGTAAAAATCAACTCATGTTGATATCAACTCATGTTTTTTTTTGAACCCATCACCTATTCTTATCCCGAATTTCTTTCCCCACTTTTTTTGGGAGGGGGAAAAAAATCAAAATTATCACCTGCCTTCTGTCAACTTGAGACCCAACAACAAATCACCGAAATCCCGTTGCTTCACAAATCCGTCCTCGACATTACTGGCTTGGTCCAGTTCTTCGGTGAGTTGAAGTCCCTGCAGCCGAACTTCTTCCGGAAAAACACGAGGAAATCGTGAGGACTTTGGTGTCAGTTTTTGTTGGAAGTCGCGGATGTTTGATTTTTCCACGAAAAAATCCGGACCGATGGTTTGTTGTTTTGGAACGGTAGAAAAAAGTAGGCTGAGACTCCTATAGGATCCATGGGACGATTGTATAATATATATATATATATATATTCGCCTACATGTGTTTTATTTTTACGGTAAACGTGGGTGAATATACCGTTGGAGTCCCATGGATCCTATGGGGGGACCTAGTTTTTGTTTTAGATATCCTCCTAAAAACTTCACACATCCCATACTAATCAAGGCACCCAAAATGGGTGATTTTCCAAAATCTTCCAGGTTTGGCGGGAATATGGTAGCCGTCGGTCTTTTGGAGGGTACCCTCCCTGAAACATCCTGAAACTAACAGCAAGTTCGCACCTGAAAACTAGATTGTATTCCAACCCCATAGGATCCATGGGACTGGTATATTCACCTACATTTAGGTAATTTGTATGGTAAATGTAGGTGAATATACCATACATGGATCCTACGGGAACCATCTATTTTCAGGTGTGAGCTGTTGGTTTCAGATGTTCAGGGAAGGTATTTGCATATATTTCTACAACTTGGATACTTTCACTACCGAAATCGTGCAAACTTGAAAAATGGCAGCCCAAACGTGAACTGATTGTGTGGGTCGCCGTATGATTTAGTTGAGCTTTCGAAGACAGCCATCAAAAACCAAATGAAACCAAGCAAGCATGGGAACGGGTATTAAATATCAATGGATCCAAAATCATCCCTTACGAGACTTTATCTTAACATGCTTGATGGTAATTATACTACTTGGATGGACATCTGTAGACACTTTTCGTGACACCTTTCAATGGTTCGTAACTGCTTTTTTTGAAGTACCTGGTTGGTACAATGCGGTCCATGTTGCATCGTTGAATTTGGAGCCATCTTGCTAATACTGTAAGTGTAGTTCGATCAGAAATCTATTTTTAATAACAAGACTACTATACAGGATATGTCGTAATAAAGTTCTAATATAATGTAGTATGGCAATGATTCTATTTATGTAAATATATACTGTATATACATATATATATATATATAATATGTAATCATAAGAATATCTATTCAGGGCAATGGCAATATGTGGTCTCTTCTTTGGCCTGGTCATTTCACCAAAATCTCGGAATCAGAATCTTCCCACCGGAAGCATCCCAAAAACCCCGGGAAACATCACTTTTTTCGTCAAAGTTTCGGGACCATCCCCCCCCAAAAAAACACGAAAATCTTTGAAACCATAAGAAAAACCTAACCTGTATCACCCTACATGGCGCAAAAAATAGGCAACCTACCTGTATCTTTGCTTCGAAGTTGCCGGGGGAATTTTTTTGTTGACAACAAGAGAGCTCAAATCTCCAACCGAAAAAAAAAAAAATCCTCCATCAACAGTCAACCTTCACGGTTTTTCCCCCAAAGAACCCCCACCAGCTTGGGTCCGTTGAAGGGTACTGCTTCCGTTAGACCCTGACCTAAGAGTTAGCAGAGGCGGGCTGCGGGTGCTCCGGTTTCTTATTTGGAATAATACTATAACCAATGAATCATGAATTCCTGATTGATTGGTTCCTGTCATAGTCGCCCATGAAATAATCCTCTAAACATCTAGGTACTATAAAGTTAGATTTGCTTAAGATGGTTGGGACAAGAGTAAACAATATCATCCCAAATGGTGGTGTTTCATGGTGATTTACCATGGTAGAAAAAATCACATGAAACAAATCCAAGTAAATAATCCCCTATATACGGCAAACAACCAGGGGCCCTTTGGACAATGCCCAGTTGTTGACTCTTTTGTCACCTAACTTCCCTGAAGCTAAGTGCGGGTTTACCCCTTAAAAGTAGTGGTTGGAAGACGATTCTTATCTTTTGGGGGGTACCTGTCTGTTTCAGGGGCAATCTGTTCGTTTCGGGGAGGGTAACACTTCGCAACTGAGCAAAGTTCGATTGGTTGATTGAACGCGAAAAAAATGGTAAATATGTGATCTGACTCCAATTTTGGGTGACCAAACCTCTTTGATTTGCTGTGTTTGATGATTGGAAAAACTCAAACGAAATATTCCCCAAATGGAGATTTAGTGGTAGTTTATAAAGGTAGCAAGTAAAACATCACCTTGCAAATCCAAAACCTTTGGATACATTTGGGACCCGAATGGTGTAGCTGTAGCTTCATCTTAAATTTCTAAGAATGAGAAATGTGAGTCATAGACATTTCTGAATAAATTCATCCTATTTCACCAAAACCCTCAAAACGATGAAATCATCGAGGAATTCATTACTCTACCGACTACCTGAAAAAATGGTTTCTCAAAACGTTCGCGCCAGATCAGATCCGGGTAGTGCTCATGGCAAAAGGGGGGAGTTTTCGAACATGATCTTCCAAATCATTTAGTTCTCGTCCTGGTTCTGATGACATCTGAATGGAACATATCAATTTCAGTGTCCATCCTAATCTTCACAAAAAACTGTCATCCTCTTATATTCTGGCACTCCAAAAATCAATTTCTCCCCTCACATGTAGGCAACAGAACCTCCCTGCAAAAACTTGTTGGCGTCAAAACTGAACATACCAAAAATGATGTTTTGGAAAATGTATCTCCTTTCAAACATGCCTCTTTTGGGTATCTATCTTAAATTTCAGGTGAGTATACCACACTAGGCAAGAATATCAGATATGATCCAAGTTGGATAGGCAGTTTAACTCATCTTCTCAAATACCTGGCTGGGATGGGAACACCACCCTGGCCGCTTGGATGTCCTGTTGGAAGTTAGGAAAAGGTTAGGATCAGTGGGTTATAACCCCAGTATACCCCATTGATAAGTATAGGTTATAACCCCTTTACCAACCATTGATCCTAACATCCGAGTGTGGGCATAAGTTCCCCCAGGATTCTCATGCAAATCTCCCTTCGAATTCCCAACCCCAAATTCGGATTCTATGATACCAACCGAAAGAATGCACGACTTTTTGAAGGGAAATCTTTGAAAATTACCAATATAAATTACCTGAATCCTCCGTTTGGGTGTGAAATTTGTGGCCCAAAAACCACCAAAAACAGACCGTTTGGGGCTGAAATTTGTACCCAAACGGAGGGTCTACTGTCGGTACATGCAGGACCTAAACTCCATCAAGTGTGATCTACCTCAAAATGGGTGCCATTAATTGATGATCCGTGAAAAAAAAACAAAACCAAACGCCTCTTTTCTGGACATATGCCGAGTTATTTTTTTTTAATGTTAGGATGATGTCCTGCTGGTACTGGATGTAACTCGATTTCACCCCTTTTGTAGTAGGTTTGTTTCGTCCCGTAAATAGGTGAAATAAGCCAACTCACACCCCCAACAACATTAACACCCAAAAATTGGTGGTTTGGGTCGTTTTTTTTCCTTAAGGGGATATTTTCACGGTCGAGCCAGTAGTACTAGCCACCATGGGCAACCCCCAAATTTAGATGTTTAGAGGTTTTTATGGTAAATAACCTGGTTTTTAGGTGGCCAAGAGCTGTATTTTTCATGGTTGGAAGGGGGCTCATGGTATCTCATGGTAGTTGCCGATTACTTCCGAGGTACGACGTCCCTCAGTTCGCATCCATTCATCCCACGCACGATCAAACTGCCTCAGAGGTAGAGCCCATGGATGATGGGACGAATGGTATATATTTATATATTTGCATTTTCATGGTTGATTTTAAAAGAAATTATTTGGTCAATATATCATCAATTGGTAAATTAATCATGTAAGGTATATATATATATATTTACATATATATGAAATATATATACATATATATATATACACCTAATACCCACATGAATCGTTGATCTAGTTGCTAAAAATCAACAAGTACAAATATGTTGAGATTGGATCTTCATGTTGGAAGATACACATTTCCAATCCATTGAGACGCCCTTTCTTAGTCGGGACCCATCAGTCCATGTTTTTAATGGCGAATAAAACGATATTTCGTACGGGTACCCTTAGATTCCATGATCCAAATCCATCAACAAAGTAAGTTCAATTCCAAGTCGGAACAAAAAACCACATCCTCCCTTGGATGTCCCAGGAAGTTAGTAAATGGTTAGTAAATGGGTTATAACCTACTTATAAATGGGATGTATTGGGGTTATAGCCCATTTACTAACCATTTACTAACTTCCTGGGACATCCTCCCAAAACTGACGGCTGGAAGCCAACACTTCCGAAAAGGTTTCGCGAAACAGAGGTTCCAAAAGGTGATACTGCAGTTTCCAGCTATTCAGTTTTCAGTGGGTGTACCCCTTTTACAAGGTGGGCCCCTACTGGTTATAAATCGAGTTATAACTCCTCCTTATAAATGGGTACCTGGGGTTATAGACCCTATAAATGGGGTTATAACCCCACTTATAAGTGGTAGGGGCCCACCTTTTATGGGTTTATCTTGACACACTTGAGCTCCCCTGCTCCTTGATACGCCGCAGCTTTCTACGGCGACCCAACTGCAGGAGTTTGCGGTGAAAAACGTGCACCGAAAACCACCACAAAAAAATCGGTTTCCCCCTTGCACTGGAGAACTCCAACGCAACATTGTCAGCGAGTTTTTGTAATAAAGACTTTGGAATTGGAAAAAGATGACAGGTATTGAAATTGCCAGTAAGAGACAATACTAAACAGAATCCGGTGAGAAGCAGTTGAAAAGGTTTTAAGCAGGGGAGGGTTCATGAAATATTGTTTATCTACTACACCCCCGAAGAGTAACATAGAACCTGAAAACCATGATTTGGATGATGATTTTCCTCTTCCAAAAAAGCATTCTCAGGTTCCATGTTAATCTTCCCGGGTGTATATCAAGTATGGTGCCAGGTTAGTTGTCTTTCCAAGGCTTGACTTTCCGATTTCCATAGGTTTTTGTCGGTGTTGAAAACTGGAATGTTTGACACCAATTGAAACATATGCGCTGAACATGGAGAAATTTGGATGAACAAACTCAACACCTTTGGGGTGATGTAGCTCCTTTGCTTGAAACACCATGAATTGGTAGGATATATGAAATCAACTGGTGCAGCAGCAGCATGCTTTCAGTCAAAGGTATTGTGACAGAAATTCACCACTGCCAGAAACTGCAAAGTGAGCAAGGCTTCATTTTTGATATCTCATTTTTCATTTAAGAAAGGCTATAACATTTTGAAATGTCGGTTTTGGCTGTACGTTTGCTCTTTTCAGCACAATCCAAAGTTGCACCACAGGGGCAGAGTAAAAAGCCTTTGTGACATGCCCTGAAATACTGATTGCTGGTTGGTTCTTAGGGACCATGATAATGCTTATTAGGACCCATATATGACCCTTAATAAAATCGCGAATATGTGACCCTTAAAAGAACTCATCCGTATAATATGACCCTTTTTAATATGATCCCGTAATGATCCCGTAATGATCCCCAAAAGCCTTATATATCTTATATAATGCGATTTTTTTAGTTCTTAACAAAACCGTTTTTCAGAAAAAAACACATGACTTTTCCGGGACCCAACTCTTGAGGAACCGCACACGCATGTTGTAGTCTGCGCGCCACTTTCCCACTCGATTCGCTGGTCGGAAGTACTGCTGCCTTCCGTGGGGAAGCAGGCAGCTTAAAGTGACGGAGGTGGATTCGGAGGTGATTTTTAGCAACTGAAAAAAACACAAGCTTACATTCCACTGGTTGATTTCATCAGGATCTTATCTACTACCTTTTGGGACTAGTCAAAAAAAAAACAGAACCTACGGTTTTCCCCAACAGCGGTGTTGCAACTTTCAGAACCATAGTTGCCAGTTTCAGTAACTGGAAACCAAGTCTTGGGCGGAAACTGATCATATTCTTCACCTGGAATTTAAACATAATGTTTGAAAAGAAAACATGTTTTGTCACATCTTGTTTGGAGAAAAAAACAACAAAACCCCAAAATGCTCCATGGGATGGGAATATGTACCCAGCCGCCATTTCCCCTTGTTCATGTAGCCATTTTTCACCTGACCTACTGTAGGTAAATAATCCGTAGAACTGCGAGCATCTGGAAACCCTAAAACTCTATAAACCACCGAGGTTCACATCTCCCTTTTATCACCGAATTTGTGGTGGTAAAATGGAAGGGTTTCCTGTACCAAAAATGTTCGGCTGTGAAAATCCCATGACGGAGGGCCCCACGGTATATTTACCTACATAAGATCCACGGTATATGTCGTAATTATCATATATAGGAATCTACTATATCTACTATCTGTTCAATTACTAGTTGGTGGTTGAACCAACCCCAAACTGAAAAATATGCTCGTCAAATTGGGTTCATCTTCCCCAAGGATCGGGGTGAAAACAACAAATATTTGAAACCAACACCCAGTATCCCATGGATATCCATGGTATATTTGCCTACAAAAAATACCATAAAAATCGGCCATTCATGTAGGTAAATATACAATCGTCCCATGGATCCTATGGGTATGGGATGGAGATTCCCTTACAATGGTTGTATCCATACTGCGTATCCATAGGTTTTGAGTACCTCCATTTTCGGTACGACATGTTGGTGATTTCAGGTTGTGAGGGCGCTTAGCCCCGGGTATACCTTGGGTTCTCCCTCCAAGGAACAGGATGGATAGGTAACCTTTCACCCAAGGTGAGTCTGGTTTTTCGAAGGTGGCATTTATCGGTCTCTCCCCCTTCCCAAGGATGCTGGCTATCGTGGCAAATGAAGGTTTAGGTCGGGATTCCCTCTGGTAATGACTATTGCTTACTAGTCCTGGAAAGGGGTTGCATCCCAAATGTATACACCAATAGCAATCAACCTTGCAGCATCCCTTTGACTTTGGGGATCAACGGTTGATGTTCATCCAATATACCAGCTAGGTTTCAACCCAGCAATTAACCAGTTCGCCGTTTTTTTTGGTTTCATGCCTGTAGAATGGAGGTGTATGAACATATGAGGGTTATCATGGATTATCCAAAAAAATCCAAATGAATGCTACCCTAAACAAACTGACCATCAAGGTCATTCCCCTCAGATATAACTTGCAGGTATGTACCCCTACTGGTAAGCCGATTTACCACCTCATTTTTGGATATCATCCCTGAAACTAACACTTCGTTCGCCCCTGAAAATAAACCCCTGAAAAATTGTTTTTTTTATCCGAAAGCACCATTTTTTAGGGGCTTTCTGGTTGGTGGTTGAACCAACCCATTTGAAAAATATGCTCGTCAAATTGGGTTCATCTTCCCCAATTTTCGGGGTGAAAATTCCAAAAATATTTGAGTTGCCACCACCTAGTGGACCTAGTGATTCATTTGATAGAACGGACCTTATATTAGTGGAAGATTGGTGAATTGAACTAAAAAACCAAGGCCCTATTCCAATACGAAAAAAAAAAAAACGCGGAGGCTTAACCCACCAACCCACCTCAACGAGGCCATGTTAACATAATCTTCATCCATCATCACCTCAGCTGGTTGGATCGTTGGATCATAAAAATCATCACTAACAGTAACAGTGACAGGTGAAATATTAGAATTTGCCTAGGGAATCCATGTATATATCTAGGTAAATAATGGTAAATATACCAAAAATTCCACAATCATATCATCTGCACCCTGGAAGATTAACGTTTTGAACCCCAAATTCATGACGGTGTTGAAGATGAGTTTCCTTTTGAAAAAAGGGATGATGATGTTCAGGTTCCAGTCGTTTTTCTTTTCGGGGGTGTAGGGAAAACCCGAACACCCCAACAACAAATCATGCTTGTTTGGCCCATGTTTTTTGACTCCAGCTGTAAGAATCCTGGCTCACCTTCTCAAGAATGGTTTTTTCATGGAACCTAAATACCTTGCGTTTCGGAGGTGGGAAAAAATGCCCCCAATCATCATCTGACAAGGTGATTGGATCCCTAGGGTCCATATATCGCTCAACGATATGAGCATTTTCGCGATGACGCAGCAAAGAAGTGCTTTCCCACTTAGGAACTTCGTGAATGATTCAGGATTCAAATTTAGAACCCTTCTCCTACTTGGAGTTAAATGGAATCAAAGCAATATTGTCAAATTGTTTCAGAGCTGTTGTTGCCATGTTGGTGATTCATTCAGCCAGAACCAGCTGTTTTCATTTCGATTTATTGACAGTGTGGTTATAGCATCTCCACTGAACCATCATGAGAAAAAAGGGTAAGATCAACTCATTCTGTGAGAATTTGATCAACTTTCCATGGAAGAAATCCCAGATCCATGGAAGATATATTTCATGGAATCTCTGGGCAAGAAATATCTATGGGCAAGATATATTTCATGTATTTGGAAAAAACCTGGTACATTCCATGAAATATATCTTGCTTCATAGCAATCCTGTCATAGGATTGCTTGTTATAGTTATAGTCCCTATATAACTGGGTAGATCTGGGTAGTATCACCTCCTATACAACGCTGGCAAGTCGGTTTTGTTGGTTGCTAGCAACGGATTGGGTCACGACGAAAACTGCGTGACTCGTGTGATCAACAAAAGAAGTTGGGTCGCTGCTGAGAAACTCCACTAACTCTAACTGTGTGTTTTTAATGTTGTTTATTGTTTTGCTGCTTCCAATTCACTGAATTCAAGAACTGTTGCCATGACTTTTGTCGTCTCACGGTCTCTTAATGTATTGAGTGCGTGTGTTCAACGATGACTTTTCACCTCACGTTCGTCCGGATTCCCTGCCACAAAGGAGTACTAGGTAGTAAGGTCTCGGTAGTTTCACTTGGATCTGCTCGTTCGATGCCTGGAAAAATGTTAAGCATATTCTCCTAAATGGTGGTTTTTCATTCTGATGAATCCCATGGTACAATCCATACCAAAAGTCACCTTAAACAGATCCAAGGAGTCTTGTTCCAACATGCAACGCTATCAAAAAAAACATGAACCTACCACATACACAGCCAACTTCCCTACCCTCCCAGGTGCTTTTCGCAAAAAACATAAAAACATGTACTGCAGTTGCTTCAGAACTGCGGGCAAAACGAGTTGAGGTTGGTAGTTTATCCCACTATTCGCAAGGGTTTTGAATGTTTCCCAGATGCTCCATGTATTCAATATCTATCGATCCATTAGGTCAGGTAAAAAAATGGCCACATGAACAAGGGGAAATGGCGGCCTTAGTAAATATTCCCCCATGCCGTGGGTCGCATATGGAAAATGTATTATTAGTATTCAACTTATATAATCCCTGACTAGGCCTGATTTCTTTGGGGGGGGGGAGTGGCATTGCAGGGGTGGGCCCCTTAGATTTCCATGTTTCATATTTATACTACCAAGTACCAAGTACCAAGTGGCTCGAAGACGTCGCAGCACGGAACCACCAGGTTCAGTCACTTTGTTCAAGTTGGGCACTGTATCAGCCACCTCAATTGCTCCTACTTCGAAAAAAAACACATTCAGATCAAATCCATCTGAGAAAAATCCCAATCACAAGATTGGAAGGTTCCTAGAGAACTTAGATCCAAGGATAATTATGAGGTCGTTTTGAAAAAAAAAGAACGGACACATGTCAAAACGTAGCAAAAGAGGCAAAAGCCCTGGAATGTCAGTCGTGCTGTCCCCTAGTTGTTGAATTGAGGTTCCATTGTTGTGGCAGCAATTTACATCAATTCTTTCACATATATAGGCGTATAGAGGCCCAAAAAGCGTCGATACTGGCAGACATTTTTAGTTATGATGGTTCTTTATTCCCTACTCCCTAATCAGAATCTTCACAAGACGCAAGATTAAAAAACGGCCCATGGGTTTTACTATGTTTTTGATCATTCATCGGACGTTCCTTCATTTTTTGTAGTTGACAAGTCATGCAGCTGGACAAATTCCCCCCCTCCCAAAAAAAAAACGAGGCGTCCCTGCGGAATATGCCAAGACCGGCTTCCTGGTTTCGGTTGAAACGGAATGATGAGCCGGAAATTGGACGTGAAAAAACCGTTGGACCCCATTGTTGGTGAAAGCTCATGCTTGCAGTTCAGGACGCAAATGTCTCCATGGCTAGTAGCTTATCACACTATTCTTCATGAGTTGTGACAAGTTGCGATATCTACTCTTCACAGGTTGCGTAAACATATTAGCATATCAATTACATCAATGTAAATCTATGTAGAAGCCATATTCAATAGTACAAGTTACATTCTTGTCGGAAGACGTTTCTGTACTAGTAGGTGATTTTCCTCATCAATTGCACTCCCTGAAACTAAGATAGCACCTCAAAATAGGCTATCCCAAAAGGAAAATCATCTTGTCACCATTGATTTTCAGGGGCTATCTTAGTTTCAGGGAGGGTATCTATCATGGTCATTCATTGTCCAGGTTGTTCTTTGACGTCAACACATCATCTTCCGTTTGTGATCCACCGGATCCATTCGATTGATCTTTGATGACCAAAAATTTGATGCACAAACATGGACATTTTTTGTTGGTGAACACTTGTTGGGATAGTAAAACAAAACATGTTTTACACGATCCGGTGGGATATTTGTGTTGATTCATCTGGAAGAATTTAAGTCAATTATAGATACACACATACACCATGTATGTTAAATGTAGGTAAACATACCATACCGTGTAGCATTTATATGGATGATCATAAGAATAAAGAATGGTACCCAAATGACCAGGATTTTTCTCAAATATTAAAGCGATCACCGAACAAACCGTACGTTTCATTGAAGGGGAACAAAAACACCAAACTGTTTCACCTGGCCCTCCCGGGGGTACCAAGTCATTTTGTATACACTCCGTAAAAGTAGCAAATCGCCTCTGAAAATGGATGCTGAGGAGTCATGACTTTCCTTTTGGCATGGGCAATTTTCAGGGGCTACCATGGGAAGCCACAACCTTCTAGGGGTCATAACGGTCATAACCCATATTTCTAGGGCTTAAAACCTTCATGTTTCATCCATATTTCCATGGTTTTTGGGGTCCATAGGTATGTTATTTTCAGGGAGTGCAACCCCCATATCATCCATCTTCCGCGACCTTCAAAATCTTAAAAGTTATCCAGGTCGATTGTGATAGATGGTTTTGGAAGTCTTCGTGTTTTCCACGGGTTTGGTGCATCAAACTTTCTCCTCCCTGCCGAATGATTGGCATTCATGCCAGGGGAACCGAACAAGCAACGACTCTCATGTTAAGATTCATGAAAATCTCAGTGTAACCTGATGGTTAGTTTTTTCAAGATCAAATCCTGCTTCAAAAAAAACACGTTCTTTATCGTTTTTCCGGGGGGTGGGGTAGCGGGGTCCCTTTCAAACCACGAGTACTTTCAACAAAAAATAACACCTGACAAGACCAACCAACAAAAACAGACCTGTTCATGCGGAAGACGTGCCGGCCGCCACCATGGGGTCGTGTACGATCCCCAGGCCTGAACGTCAAGAGTTTCAGGAGGTCTTACGTGTGGAAGTGTCTGGTTGTGGGGATCCATTTTGTGTAAGCGAGTTTGAAATTATGGCCAACTTAAGTCAAGTATATCGATAGATATATATATATATACCTGATCTTCAACGATCATTTTCTTAGATGTAGGTTGGACGTGCATGGGATATATATGATATATCATGATATAGATATATTTTTTGGCGGAGGGAGAAACCAACTCCCAGAATGCCAGTGGGCAGTAAAGGTTTAAGTTGGGATCACCGGTCACTTAAAAGTGTAATCAGCGAAACTTGTAAACCACATCACCATTTTCCATGCACCCCAAAAGAATAACATGGAACCTGAGAATACACCCCTGGAAAAGGAAAACAGTTTTCCAAACCATAATTTTCAGGTTCTTTGTTAATGTTAATCTTCGGGGGTGTATCCGAAGTAGCATGACATGGTTTTGCCTCTTGAACAAAAAAACAGTGTCAAGTTGGGGGATTGAATGCGAAAAAAAGTCAGCTTCCATTAGCTTCCATTCAGGTTCAAGAAACCCCGGCATCCTCATCAAAGGTTTGCTATCTCAAAAAACCAAGAATCTTACAGAATTTCTAGATATGACATAAACAGCTGCACTTTTTGGAATAATGTGATATTCATCAGACCATTCGATAAGGCCAAAGAAACACTGAGAATGAATCGCCAATGAAGCTTATTCAAAATCATCAGTACAAAGCAAACACATAAACATACATACAACTAAGCATTGATTCCAATTCAGGCTGCAGTATTAGCAAAACAGAAACGCTCGAACTACAAAAAATCCAGATTTGTTGGTTTTCGAGAATTTCTGGCATTTCGTGGTTCATTGTATTTATGTATACATATACCTATCTAGACCGTTTCTTTGAAGGGGTGGTGATGGTCATTGGATGGTCCAAAACAAGAAAGAAAACATCATGGCTGTCAAACAAGTACCCTTTACCTCCCTCATTTCAAAAACGGAATGGTAAAATGTGCTTAGACACTAAGGATAGTTCCGAACAGCACCTTGTTGTGAGTCCAGATGATTTTATATTTGTCTCAGCTCCGAAACGCTGTTTTCATCGGTTCGCGCCAGCTAGACTGGTTGTCGGGGTATCATGTTTTATTCCACTCCATTTTACAGGGGTCATTATATGACACCAGCCAATTTTTCAGGGAAAGCGCACGACAAAAACATCGATTCTCCCGTATGTTTGATCCCTCCAAATTTTAGATACATAAACATATATATATATACTATATATATATAGCCAAGGAAAAAAAAACTCAGGAATTTATCCCCAAAATATACAAATTACTATCAATATACTTGGGGTGGAAACAAACCTATATGCTTTTGATCACTGCAAATCGAGTGGCTTCACATTGTGCATCACCGTTCGTGGCTCCACCTCCTCGGTGACGTGAACGTGCCCCAGGGGAGAGCCATGAGATCATCTGTTTGGTTGGACCTTTTTTCCAAAATGTGTTGGTTTTTGTCCTATGTTTTTTGTGGTTTCCAGGGAAAAACTCATCAGTTTTGTTGTATTCTGGGTTCAGGAAAATTCAGTTTTTTCTTGCCAGAGGTCCTTTGTTTTCTTTTGAATTCTTATATTAGTTCAAAAATGACTTGACTTCTTGTTCATGATCAGTAGGACGCTTTATTGAAAAAAAGATGCCCCCTCGGAAACTGTGCCATGCGATTTCCACCAATAGGGTGAAGGTCGACATGATTTGTGGGGTGTTTGGCCTAAATGCTATACTTCCCTGCTTACGTGAAAGTAGACAATAGTGACCAAAAAGATCCAAAAAGTGTTTCTCATCCCCGTACCCTATATACAGTGTCCTTTGGTTCCTGCCGAAACAGTGTAACAGTGGTTAAGGTTAATAAAGGTCCTTCAGCAAAATAGTGATGATCATTTTCCCACTGTGAACCAGAGTTTAGGCAGGCACCAAAATATCCCAATGTCTTAGAAAGTGCATATGAACAAACAAACTGTATCTAGTTGGTGGTTTTTCACCAAGCCATTTATGAAAAATATGCGCAAGTCGTCAAATTGGATCATGAACCCCCAAGTTTTTTTTAGGGTGAAAATATTCGGAATATTTGAAACCACCAACCAGTATCCCATGGATATCCATGGTATGTTTGCCTACAAAAAATACCATAAAATCAGCCATTCATGTAGGTAAATATACAATCGTCCCACGATGTATAGTTCATTGGATCACCAACCAGGCAAACCATTGACAAAGTACCTCATGGGCAAACTGCACTCCATTAACCAAGCCGTTTCCAGCCTGCGAGGGAAACAGAACTCGGTTTTTCTCCTAGTGAATCTATAGGAAGAAAGGCATGGGAAGTAGCAACTTGCCTAACCCACATGCTCCATGTAGGTATAGAATATCTACCTACTAATTCATCAAATATTTAGGTGAAATGTAGGCAAATATACCAGTCCCATGGAACATCTGGGTAAGAAATTGACTGTCTCTAAGACTCTATGTATGATTTCCATTCTCAAGTGCTGCGGTCCAGGGGTTTTGTCCAAATTGTCAGATCTCATCGATAAACAATGGCAATTCTGCTCTGTCCAAGCACTAATGAACAGCAATTGTTCACCAACAATTGCCTACTTGGATGTTCAAAATGAGATTTGCTTAGTGGTTTGCTACTCAGTTTTTCAAGTTACAGGTTAAAACCATTCAAAATAATTTCAGAGAGATATTGGGGGTGAAGCAACCCTGATATACTCACCACTGATGGCGATCTCAGGCTTCATTCAAGGATGAAACGAAGCCACCAAAAAAAGTGTTTGAGACCGCATGCCACACACAATATACCCACCCTAAGAATCCTTGGACCCTCCAATGGAAGGTTTTGAACCTCTATAGCACGGGTCTGGGTCCTCAAAATAGCTACTTTTGAGGGGCCAGGATTCTTAGGGCATGCACACTTGAAGCATTTCCTCTAATGTTTGTACGAGTTGTTCACCGTTGGCATTGAAGTGGGCTCCTGCTACCCTACCGTGACTAGTGAGAATGATCCAATCTGCCACCCAACAAAACCGGTAAAACAAACTTCGCTGTCTGACAACCTGTTTTTTCGACGCTTTTTTGCGACATGCGTTCGACGCCATTTTGACGTCAACGCTCAAACGCTCAAGGTGAGACCGATGTTTTTTCTTTGGTGTGTTGGCATCATGAACTCAATTTTGAACAGCCATCTAATTTGATTTATATAATTGGGTATTCGGTATTTGTATAGGCTACAAATGTACTACGAAAATGGGCCTCCAATGATCAAAAGCCCGAGTTCTTTTACAAGTGATCATACTACTTTGTGATATATGTTGGGTGTGGCCCCCTTCCAGTGAGAAACAGGGAATTTTCTATGCTTGCTTAGGATCGAAAATTTCAAACAAAACCTCGATTTGCCTCCGTTAGTCACAGCAAGCCATTCTTCAAGGATCCCATTTTGACCCAACCATTGGAATGCCATAAGGATTTTCAAGCGCATATTATCTTAAGAAAAAATACCCTCTGGTAAACTAACATAGCAATAGAAATCCGTCTCTTTCAATGGAAATACCTCATATAAATTGTCCATGTCTATTTCTTATTTTTGTTGAACTGAGTGTATACGTCCTCTTTTTGCAACATCATCTGCAAGGGGTGAGTGACTCTAGTTTGTGTTTTTGGTTAAGTTATCTTCTTGGAGTAAAGCTGCAAGCAAAAAATCAAAGCAACAAGATTTGTTGGGCTTCCGGCTTCCCATATGCAATAAACATTGCCTACCTCCAACTGCAGTTGGATTCTAAGGATTTCAAAAACATGCTAGTGAAAAATTGCTTGTAGAAGCACCTTCAACTGGCACATCAAAATGTCTGATTAAAACCTTATTTCTCACTACAGAACTTTACTGGTTGGTGGTTTCAACCCATCTGAAAAATATTAGTCAAAATGGGAATCTTCCCCAAATAGGGGTGAAAATAACAAATATTTGAAGCCATCACCCAGTTTAAGGTTCATTGGTTTACGGTTTACTTGTTATGCTATCTCCATTCTATACGGGGTCCTGCTTCGTGGATGCAACGCAACAAACATCTGGACAACCTCAAAGAATGAAATGTTTTATGACCTACTTTAAGGGATCACTCCCCTGACATCATCTTATATCCTGCCAACTTGGCAAAGGGAAAAATCCTGAAATTTAACAGCGAAAAGTGCCACATTTGGTGGCTCCCCCCCGAAAATGAAGGAATGTTCCCTGAAAAGGGACCATCAAAAAAAAAGGAAATGAATCATCTTCCAACCATCAATTTTCAGAAAATATGTTAGTTTTTGAGGGGATTAACTGTTGGCTGCCAATGGGGAAGTTCATAAAGCCGGACTAAAAATACGACAACTACGGCGCAGCATTTCGCGGTCGTCCGTCCTGTTTGGAAACTTCTCAGCTGTTCAAAGGACAAACCAGCACGGTGCACAGTTGATATGGTCCAATATCCTGGGCAAATTACTATCTTGATGGATGTTTCACCTAACTTGGGCTCCTTTGGGGTTATCTTAGTTGTAGGGAGTGTTTATTTTAATCCACAGTGTAGAATCATCTGGGCAAACTACTACAAATATAATCCCTTTTGAAGCTTATTTTTCGATCATTTTTTCTTGGGGGAGGGTGACCTCCCACACCGTAACCTCGCCTTGGGTATTGGATCATCTTCCTTTCCGGTCACTGGGGTTGTGGGATCCAAATGGCTGATTACTTCATGGCGGTACTTTTCTGGGGGCTTATAGATACTAACCACTTACAGTACTAAATGGGATGATCCTCCAAGTATTTGCTGGAAATCCTGGGAAAAGGGGGATCACTGAATCACTGATCACCCTTTTAGCAACTATCTCATGAATTCACGTATGTTTCAAGCATCCCCAGGGATGAGTGGATGAACACCTGCGAATTGCTGGAGATTTCCTCACGCTGCCAAACCTCTGATCTCTGGGAAAGTTGCTCACAACAGAAACCTGGCCACAAGGCCAGGTTGCACATCTTCCGACATGTCTTTGGTGTACCCTCCTGGGAACTAAGAGCTCACCCCCAGATAGCTTTTGGAAGATGAATTTTGGTAAAAGCATGGGTGGGATGCCATCAGAGTTTCCTTGGAGTGTATCCTAGCAACTTGAAACATCCTTCCGTGGCGTGAGGGAACCCCTGCCTGGAAGATGAGTTAAACTCATCTCAACGAAAATAGATGGCGCACCTTCATGTGGAAGAAAAAACACTCAATCAATGGGATTGCACTTCCTAAAACTAACATAGTCCCCTCAAAAAATGGGTTGGTTTGGGGGGGGGCCCATTCTTCTGGCCCCAATATTTCACCAACCTGGATTTCACCAGGAAAGGGCTCCCATTTCCCGAAACCAGAACGCTACCAAAATTGAAGGCCCAGGTCGTGTGAGCTCGCTATAATTTGACCATCCGTCCGGAGTGAGGCCTCATCCATCTCCACCGAACTGAGCACGCTTCACCTTGATGGCTACAGCCATGTTGCCAAGTGGTTTTGAAAAAAAAACTCACCAATGTTTGATCGGTAAACTCCGAATTTACTAAGAAAATCGAAATTCAAAAAAAAACCAGAGAATTCTGTAATAAACAAAAAATTCAATCACCAATTGTTTCCTGATATTTTGGGAGGTTTTCTTCAATCCTCACTTCACCCACCTCAACTGTTTTTTTTTGGTCGGCTGGCTATCGGTCAAAATTTGCTCAACCAACAAAACCACCAACTGACGTATAAGTGTATAAGTTGATTTGATTTGTCCGGGCCCGCAAAAAAAAAGCTGTACAATTTACATGTGTAAGGAAAATTGACCTATTCTTTTCACCCTGAAAAATGAGACACTTAGTTAAAAAAAACAAAAAACAATTCCTTGTGGAAATGAGCCCAGTTTTCAAGGTTCGATTGGATCTTCGTTTTTCCGGGATGTTTTTTCCTTCCAAAAACTTGTCTGCTGCTGCCAAGGTCACGGTTGCACCATGGAAGGGTGGAGCAGCAGTGGCTCCTTGTAGCTCCAAGTTATTCACAGTGACCTGAGTGGCTTGCTAAACTGGGCCCGCTCCCCTAACCCCATTTTTTCCGCTAGGATCCATGGGAGGATTGCATAATATTTACCTACATGAATAGTTGATTTTTTATGGTAAATGTAGGTAAACATACCAGTCCGATGGATTCTATGGGACCATTTTCTTGCAACCATGAAAATCCTGGTTGCCTTGAATCACGGGATGTTCATATTCCTTACCAATCCTGGCTCACTTTCTGAGGAGCTGGGGATAAGGGGATGATTAATCTGAGAATATGACAGGATGCCTAGGGATGAACGCAAATTCATCCCCCAAGGAACCGATGGTGCCTAGTTGGGCTCCTTCACCAGCGTTTTTAATGGGATGAATTGCTCCTGGAGCAATCTCGAACTTCCCCAAGTGGGATATGGATTCGTTCCCTGGAGGGATTTATCCTTCTTTGAGACGTCCCTAAATGTCGGAATATCCATCTCACAGAGCCTGGAAAACCGGATCTCGGCCATACCAAAGGGTACCTTGCACCCCCCGACCAAAAGAAACTGGCACCCCTACTGTTTTTCGTGTTATCTTAATTTTTTGAGGCGTCAAAAAAAGTTGGCCAAAAAGATAGTGACCTAAAAAAAAACGACAAAATTCCTCACCCCAGCCGCTACCCAGCTGTTAATCCATCCACCTCGCGCTCAGCTTCAACTCCAGAATTACCTCAGGGGATCTATCAGCTGGATGGAGTTTCATCAGCTATTAGTAGTGCCATGTTGGTGGTACTGTTTGTGGAAGAAATCCGAGAAAACCACCTGGGATGGTGCTAAAACCCTGTAAATAATAGGAGAAACTACCAACCTCAACTGGTGAACGCCGGATTTCTGAACCATCAGAATGAACGTCATTCCGTTGATGATACCGACATATTCTCTCGGGAACGATCACATATCGCCTTTGGGAAATGTTGCTGGGAAGATGACTTTCCTTTTTGCTTCAGGTGGAATATGGATTCGTTCCCAGGAGGTGAAATTCTTAGAAGCACTCTTTTAGAGTCCTTTCGGATTTGTACAAGAAATGATGTGTCCTTGTTATAAACCATATCATATGATCATTGCTTTGTTTGGAAATACGTATATATATATAGTCTACTATATACTGTATATATATATATGCAAATATTTTTAGGTCATTTTCTTTAAACAACTGTATAAACATCTAGCTGTTCATCTTTTATATTGATAAGAGCATCAATCTATATTCCATGTCAACACTAAACACAAGTTAGATAGGCTTAACTTACGTTCTACTTGTCCGGGTTCTTGTTTTGTTTGTGCCCGTCTTGGTAGCATCTCCATCCTTGTGTAAAGCGCTCCCCTGAAATTGGAAAGGAACATTCATGTTCCATCCACCCTCCATTTTTTTTCCGGCTTCAAAATGTTGGTTTTTCACACGTAAAAATCCCCATCGTTCCCTCCGAGTCTTGGACCCTTCTTGCTTCTGCTTTTCCTCCTGCATAACGACAATCGAACAAATCAAACAAACCAAACAAATCCAGGGACCATCGTCTCTTCAACCTTGCCCCCTTCATGTACCAGTTATCCGTTTCATATTTGCTGTCTAAGATAGTCAAGCATCAACAATGCAACAACCAAATAACAATGCATTAACCATTGCTTGATTCCAAGACGTTTTCAAAATCAAGTGCAAAATCTATCTTGAACACCTGAGAATGGCAATATTTGAGCATGGGATTGTCTTTGATCCATCTTAATGTCATAGCACATGACATCATACATTTCAGGTTACATGTCGTCATTAACCCTTATTTTCAGATTCTTCATTCTACTCTGACAAAACGGACCTACAGTCTGCCAACTCCTGCAAGCCTTCCAAATTGAACCCATATCACACACTTGTGGATAGGTCAATCCGGATTCTGAAATCTCTTAGAATACCCTGAAAATTATCACAAGCTATATATAAATATACAGTCAAATTGAATCATTTCCCCAAATAGGGATGCAAATAACAATAATATTTGAAGTTTCACCACCCAAATATTCATAATGAACAAGTTGTTCACTCACCCAAATAGTTCATTATACGCTAAATAGGAGGGAACATCACCCCCAAATATAAACGTCTCATATAAACATGAGCCGCCAACAAAAAACTCTTCCTTTCCATTATTATACTGGTTAGTAATAATAGGGATCCTTTTATCGTGGTTTACGTAATGATCCCCACAAAACTGGGTAGTAAAATCCCTTACATACCTTCCCGCAAACTAACATGGAAGCTAAAAACGAAGGTTTGGAAGATGATTTTTTTCTTTTCAAAAAAGTGTGAAAATCTCAGGTTCCAGCCGTTAGTTTTCTGGGGGAAATACCCTAAACAACCGTTTGGGCCCTTTATTTCATTGCTCAAATAATTCCAAAGGCCATCGAATCACGTTTTCACCATCGAATCTGCCGGCCTGATCCAACTGAAGGGAGGTCCCAAGACCTGACGTTTGGACGAAGAAGCGAGCGGACGTAGATGTGCAACCGAAAAAAATAACTCGTTTTTGTATAAGGAAAATATATGACATCTTGTGTGTCTATATCACATGTATCTAATCTATATCAAGCAGATCACATATATATAAATATATACCAAATACTATATTATATATATTATGTTATATGTTGGATATATTGCATCTATTAAAACTTATAATTACATTGCATACTGTGCATTATACATATTGTCATATCATATGAATTTATATGTATGTGGGCAACTTATGGCAATGTTACTATGTTAAATTCATTTAAATTCCAATGACCCGATTTGTGAGTTGGCGGTTGGCCGGTTGGTCAACCTTAAGCTTTGGGTCAAACTACAGGTCCTTCATCCAACTGTTGGATTGATAGCCTCCCGAAAACTAACAGTTTCGCCCCTGAATTTAGGCCGTATCCCAGAAGAAAAGGAGTCACCTATCATTTTTCAGGGCCTTATGTTAGTCTTAGGGAGGTGTATCCGGATGAGTCCAAAGGTTTCTCGGGTTTTCTCTCCTCCAAAAGATCAGACTTGCCACCGTGGAAGTGAAGAATTTCAGAAATTGTGACGCTTCTAACTGCTAAAAAGGTTGGGTTGTCAGCCTTCCCAGCAATAGTGCCACATGAAGGTCAAAAGGGATTTGCTACTAATGTATATAAGTATTCAATGGAGTTTCCTGGTTCCCTTAATAGGTGGTAGATACCATATGATCCCCCAATTGGCAGTATATACCACTTATAATATACCACTTATATATTGCCTATTGGGTGATTATATATCACCTACCACCTATTAAGGGAACCAGAAACAGCTATTGAAGTCTATAAAAAATCGAGGTCGTGACTACTATGTGACTACTACTGGGGCCAGGGACAATCCAACATGATTCAATGATGGACGACTTAAAATCACCAGCAAATCGGACCAAGAATAGCCTTATTCGGAAACTAGCAGTTTCACCCTTCAACAGGTGATTTTTGAGGATGTTCCCGGTTCCCAAGGTGGAAGATAATGTTCTTCGGCTGTGTCGCATGAATATTCGGAATATGCCCTCCCTAAAACTGTCACTTTCTGTAGGGAGAATGTGTGCCGGGTTCTTCCGAGTGACCCTTTTCAGGGTGTTAAGTGACAATTTCAGGGGTTAAGTGACCTCCATTTTGGGTGATCAAGGGGTCACTTGGAAGAACAAGGGGTCACTTGGAAGAACCTGGTGGACATAAATTGTTTAGCTCTGCACTCACACGACAACCAGGATGATTTGCAGTGTTTTTTTTACATCCCCAAAGTTTAACATAGCCCCTGAAAAATTCTGCGTGCGAGACCACTTTCCTCTTGGGAAGGCGCATTTCCAGGGGCGAACTGTTAGTACATAAACAAGATGTTACAAGTGGAAACAAAGGAGCAATGATTTATTCAAATATCTGGCTACGACTCAAAAGTGAGGAGACCCCAGCGTGGGAATTCTAAAAACTGCAAAGCTCAATCCCAACACATTCCTTGAAATGATATCACACTACTAGTAAACTCATGAAATGGGTTTTTTTAAAACAAAATGCCTATATTTCAAAGATGAAACAAATATATAACAGATTGTCAATATTATTTTCGGATGTCTATTAGAACTTATCCCAAAGAATCCAAGTTGTTTCTTTTCTGGTTGTTGGTTTGAATCCAGTTGAAAAATATTAGTCAAATAGGATCATTTCCCCAAATGGAGGTGAAACTAAAAAACATTAGAAACCACCAACTAGAAAAAACATGTATATACACTCCCGAAGTTTAACAACAAGTTCGACCCTAAAATAATGGGTGGTTGGATTTCATGACGGCTTTCCTTTTGGGATGAAATTTCCTACCATGGGAACCCAAAACCTTCATTTTTAGGGGTTATAACTTATAACCCATATATTGGGGGTGTAAAACCTTCAAATTTCATGGGTTTTGGGGTTCCCATGGTAGTTTATTCCCCATTTTATCCAACTACAGACCTTTCAAAAACAGATTTCCCCCCCAACCTTGGCGGAATTGCGACCCAGTGTGCCCTGAGCGAAAGGGCGAATTGTCCGTTGGTTTCTCCTATAATTCAGGCCTGGTTAAACTCGTATTTCTAAGGGGGGTAATAACGTAAGGCAGGGATGTAGGTAGGTTGACCAGCCATAACTTGATCATGAAATGAAAACTAAGATGTACTGATCGAAAACTTGGGGGGTAGCTCCCTTCATGGCTCTCTGCTATGGTTCGGGATTCTTGGATATACCCAGCTCCTTAGCTCGCTCTCTTCCCAGCACCACCTAGTTCGCCTATCTTAACAAAAAACAGAATCTGGTTGGATATACCCTTGAAATCCAAGTCGACCAAGCATTGCTCTTTGGAATCCTTTTCATGGATTATCAAAAGATCATCCATTTTGCCTGGCCCACAGGACTTGCGAAGGTATATGATATAGATTCCCCTTCTAGGGCCGCTGTTGGGCTAAGACAGTCCATAATACACTCCCTGAAACTAACATAACCCCTGAAACTACAGTAGGCCATGTCAAAAGGAAATTTCTTCCAACCGTTGATTTTCAAGGCCTATGTTAAACTTCTAGAAGGTAATGATACTTCATGACACATTGATATCATCCCCCAAGCAAGCCAAACAGCCAGCTTTTTCGTTGATCAAATGATGATTGATTCAAAGGTCAAATCACAGTTGGGGTACCCTCGTTATTCTCTATATAACGCATTTCCCAACACCCATAATATGTGAATATATGTATATATATATATCTACATAGTCTTATTGCATTATATATCTACATAGTCTTATTGCATTATGTATTTACATATCTATAGATTATGTATATATATATACATATATACGTACATACAAACTTGTATAACCCATATACACTGTACACTGCACAAAACTACAAATATGCAGTTACCTGATAATTTTACCCTCTCATTCATCAATTGATCAATGGCAATCGTAAACTCGAGAGGATTCCACCCCAAAACAGCTTATTTACAGGTGGCTTGTAAACCAATGAATAAGATTTGTTGACTTCCTCGGACATCCAAGTAGATATTCACCCATACCATATACCACAAAGAAAACCCATAACATCCCATCCACCTCTATTTCTAACAGAAGAAGTTGGTGTATGTTGGTATTGAAAAGATTTGGGACACTCTTCCCCCCCCCAAGAAAAGTCAAAGATAGCCAGATTTGTTGGCTCTACCCCCCACCCAGTAGCAGTTACCACCTAGATACATCCTTAATAAGCAATCTGGGAATCCCTGTAAAGCTTTATTGGCCACTGTCATTGGATCAGAGGTAGATCCAGCAAATTTCTCCTTGACCATGAACATGACTGATGATTTCAGCTTTTAGTCCTTGAACAACTGCACTGCGGCACTTTGCCTTTTGATTTATCTGGTCTATCAATTGAACCATATCAGCAACCACTGGAAGACTCTGACATCAGGCGTTAACAAACCGTCTCAGCTTGAACAAAAAAATATCTACATCTTGGGGTCTCATCTCCTATGACTGTTGGGAGGTTGACTGTATTCCATGTCAACCCATTTTTTTTTCGAGGTCAGGATCAAGATACCTGCAAAAAGAATCATGAGGACTCTTTCGTGTTCGAAGTAACTTCGCTCCCAATGTTTTCATAAATCACGGAACCTTCGGGGAATCCATCGGGAATCCTTGCTCAGTGGATCATCCTTTAGAATTTAGAACCAATCCCATAGCATCCATGGGACGATTGTATATTTACCTACATTTACCATAAGGTAAATATACAATCGTCCCATGGATCCGTAGTGAGATTCAATTTGTTTGGAGTTTCGGACTTCCAAGGTAGTACAACGAGATGTAATACTAGTTGACAATATACAACACCTTTAATTCATTGAACTAACACTCCCTGAAACTAACATTTTCGCACCTGAAAAGTTACCGGGTCCCAACAGGAGAGAATCGTATTCCAACCATTCATTTTCAGGTGCGTGCTGTGTATTTTAGTTTCAGTGGGGGGGGGGAATATAGCTGCCTGGGGAATCATAAGTTTTGAAACTGGTTTGACGCATCTACGAGTGGAGAGTAAAATCTCATCCCCATACCATCCATGTGAGGTATATTTAGGTAAGAGACCCCTCTGGTACGTACCCCTTTTTTGGTCAAGTATAGGTGCTACATAACCACAAATGCCATGGTGTTTTCTGCAGGAAAAGAGGGCTGGCAAAAGGTGAGTTGACATGACAGTGTAATGATTTTTAGACAAAGTCCATGAATAGAGATAACATGTATAGATATTTGGTGGATCATGGTAGTTGGTAACTAGTTAGTAAGTATAATGAGGTTAGTTTTGGTTATAACCAAGCTTTAGTTACAAACTGCCATGAGCCACCAAGTATAAATAGGTAAAGCCACCAAGTATAATTAGTATATATGATTAAGTATATTTAGTTCTATTTAATTTTGAAACTTGTCCTCGTGAGAACATTCCTCTACAAGAAGGTACGCGGGATTGGGGTCTCTTAGCTATATTTACCTACATTTACCATAAAAATCAACCAAATGTAGGTAAATATACCAGTCCCATGGATGGTATGGGATCTGTTTTCCACCATTTACCACGAGGTGTGGTTAACATTAGGCCCCCAAGCCAAATCAGTGTCTAGGAGGCCTGCTGCAGGTCAAGGAGAAAACGCATGTGACAAGCACTTGTGAAATAATCATATCCTAGCTACCTGGAAAACATCATGTTCCTTTTCTATTATATTCTTTCTTGTGGCAACTGGAAATATCTGGTTTTAGGGGTTTCAAGTTGATGGAAATTAACATCGATTCCCAGCTCTTTTCCAGGTTGGGGGTTGTTTGCGAAAATTTATGATCGCCAAATTGGATCATTTCTCCGATGTTTTGGAGCCCAAAAAAGTCCAAATGTGTTTGAAGCCAGCAAATACCTGGAAGTTCCAGCCGTGAAACGACGTTAATTTCCATCAACTTGAAACCACCAAAACCATGAATCCAGTTTCCGAAAACAACGGTACTTTCCTATGTTTTCCAGGTAGGAATGTTAATGCCAATTTACCCTAAGAATCATAAGACCTCAAAAATGCTGTTTTTGAGATTCCAGCCAGCCCGCTCCAAAGAAAGAAGTCATTGACCCTTTTTGTGGAGGCTTCCCTGCTGATTCTTCGGGTATAAGATAAAACATTGGCATTCTTGGCATTCTTGCCATGAATCTTGTCTTTCAAACATATCATCTTCAAATTCGGATCAAACATGGATGTTTCCGAAAATAATGGTACCCCCCCAAATCATCCATTTTAATAGGGGGTTTCCATTATTTTCACCATCCATTTGGGGGGGTTTCCCCCCTGTTTTTGGAAACATTTCACATGTCTTTTTTCCCATACAACTTGTATCCAACGTTTCTTCCATTCCTTCATGATCCAGCATGCCATCAGAAACTCCCGGATCCCCAAGATCAAAGAGAACAGTTCAGGCCCCAAAAATCTCCGTTCAAAGGAACGAGATTCACAACAAACAGCTTATATACTGAAGTTTCATGGCCTAAATCAGAAAGTTCTGGCAGAAACCCTCAAATAGGAGCAGTAAACGGTGAAGTTTCATGGTTTTCAAACAATTCTTAGAATGCTTTGTTATTGAAGCTTTGTTCACCTCCTACCACAAAGATTTGGAAGACACTGAATTAACATGCATGATAAATTATAAATTTCAGGCTAGATAGTTAAGCAAAAGAAGTAAGAAGCATGATTAGCAAACTCTATCCGATTGGATGTGTGAAAGGCTGTGATAAATCCCCGGCCCAAAGCTATAATTCAAGCTACTATAATTTCAAAGTTGTTGAATTCAACTCCAACGAAAAACAAACAACAGGTGAATCTTCTATAAGACAGTGAACATCCCGACCTTTTCTTTGGGAAAAGACCCACCAGTTTAAAGTGTCCGACTCTTCTAGGGAATTCAAAAGAATGCACGTGCACTTGAGGGACCCAAAAATCCCTAGGAATGAGCGAAAAAGGGTTCATCCACTCCCAGTATTTCCCATAGGGGATGTGTGATCAGATGGATCATGATGGATAGGCATTGCCTGTGATGGCCATCCTTTGGGATCATGGAGAGCATCCAAATATATCCAAATCAACCGCTTCCATATTGGAAGATTGGTACATGACAAATACATTGAAACAACTCCTGTTATGATACACTGTCGGAGCAATGACCACGAATCGAGCATGCATCCTCACTCCGGTTGGCGGATTTTTTTTCTCGCAGGGTTCAACGTCAAACGAGACCGCGGCTTTTGGGAAAAGTTGAGACGGGGATTCTGGCCCCAACTTTCTTTCTCTCGGCGCGATGGGAAACGTCTCCTTGAAAGACGGATCCGGTAGAGTCAGGGTTCAAAATGATCTCCATTCAACATTCAAAGTTGTGGACTGGAACAGCTATAGTATAGTCAACCCATGGGGAAGACAAATGAGGTCATTCCATTTTCGACATCTCCGAAATAAGGCCTCTACCGACTTACCCCTAAAGGCTGCAAGGGCCAACTATTTTTCTTGAGGAAGGTGGCGTTTAGCGGGTGTGTGTGTGTGTGTGGGCCCCTTTACATTTCCATGAACATTAGTCAATAGTCCTAGTAAAGCACGTCGAATCTACATCTGAAAATTGTTGTCCCATCCTGCAAATGCAAGAGCAAAGCAAAGAGCAAAGCAAACCAATTGCTGTTCCTTTTAACACGCTATCGTATAAGATGGTCTTGAAGAAGGCTGCCTCCTCAATCATCTTCCCAAACATATCAAAATATGTTTCTATGTTTTATCTTTCCTTGTAAATAAGAGCTGAACATTTTTAAGTTTCAACAAATAAGTGTTCTTGTAACGACCATCAGTTTTGGTGAGATGATTCGTCGTCGTACAAAGTATTGGGAATCCGGGCTCAAAGGAGTTTGATTTGCAAAGAGCTTAAACAACCCCACATGCTCCATGTATAAAATATGTACATTGACCATAAATCCAGGTGAAGTGTAGGTAAATATACCATTCCCCTGGAGCATCTTTGAACTTTTGTTGGGATGGATTTTTCACCTTTTTTCGATTGCTACTTGTTAATGGTATGATCCTCTCGGAGGTTTAGGCTGTGCAGCCTGCCATAGGAGGGAGAGTATACTGGGCTGGTGAACCAACCCACTGAGAAACCACGCACCAAACATCTCAAACTTCAAGCGGGATTGCACGTACCAGTCAGGTTTGAGCTTGTATTTTCTTGCAGCTTCAAAACAAAAACAAAAAACGACAAGCTCCGCATTTGGAACACTCCACAAAATCAAAGGAAATTTCTTGGTGTGTTTATCCTTTCAAAAACTTCAAAAAAAATGGGCAACTTTGCTTCAATCATTGGGTTTTTTTTTCAGCTAAGACTAAGATGCGCTAATCGGAATTTTCGAATGTAATTCCCCGGCTCCTTTCAACGCTCCCTTCAGTTACAAATTTTGCTTGCTTCACTTTGAACCCTGCTGAAAAACACCGTTTCGTTTTGGCCCGGCGCCGTGTTCCCGGAGTTGAAGGGCACAAAATCCAACTGGTTTACTATTCTCAGTTGGTGGTTGTTTGAACCAACCCAGTTTCAGACAACATGTCACGTTTGACGGTCGATTGCTCCAAGTCATACATTTTTGGGGTTCGGAAGGAACATAAATGAACCTAACGACGCAAGCCATTCAATGGGTTTTCGGCTTTCTGTCAAAAAGGAGCACGAAAAGGTTAATATTCATGTTTACAAATCAACAACATGCTTCACCAAACACGTTTTCTTCGGAATCCTAGTCCCATCAAAGCTAACCCTTTCGCAGAAATCAGGGCAAAACCATCAGGTATCACTAAGAAAACCCTGGTGTTCATCCCTTTTTGTCTGGATCATCTATGCCAGGATCTGATGCCATCTCGGCTTTAGCTTCAACTCCGATCATTTCAGTGATGCTTTTTCTGGCGGAAAAAGGTGGTTTGCTTACCTGGTAATTATTAAAAAATCCTTTGATAGAAGAAAAACAAATCTGGAACTCGTGTTTTTTGTCGGACCTGGTATTTTTTTCCAGTGGTACTGCCAGTGAAAGGTGTAGACCAAGACCACCTTGTACCCAGAATCAGAAAAATCACACACTTTCGAAAGGATTCTTTGATCCCTCGGGTGCACTAACCCTGCGCTGATTTTCACGGCGACTAGAGGTCAGTTGAGCTTTGTTTGGACTTGCATGGCAAGAAACAACTGTAACTATAGAATCTATATAGAATCCTCCCCCACTACATTGAGAAGAAACCCGAATTTCACTTCTGGTACAAGTATTGTTTTTGTTGTTTGTGGGTGCCTACTTCCATACTCCCGTATGTTTACTATTTCCATTACTTACAACCCCGAAAACTAACGGCTGGCACCTGAAAATAGACCCCTGGAAAAGGAGATTCCTACTGGAAACCAGCTTTTGGTTCATATTAATAAGGATTCCAATGGGATTCTTACAAATCTTACAATGTCTTCTCATAATCCTTATGGAAGCTGGGGGGTTGTGTTTCACCTCTTCCAGAAGCCTAAAGCGTAGAACCCTTCACATATTCCACCATAGCACCTATAGAAGCGTGGATGACACAACCCTGAAAACCTCATAGGCCGGAGCCTAAAAGTGCCCGATAAACCATTGACTCCCCCAAAAGCTGCATGGTTTCCTGCTCCATTTCCAAGTGATTTTTTTGGGGGGAGTCCCTGTTTTTTTAGAGACTTACAAAGTGGCTAGTAGGGTTACAATTACAAACGTTTTTGATTGGAAACTATTCGAAAACAGAAATGCTTTGCGGAATTCACAAAATCACCTGGCTATGAACCACTTGCCGCTGCGCAACTTTAGATACCCAAAAACAAAATGATCCCCTCAAAACTGGCGAAATACTAATTTGGGGCATCCATATATTCGTTTAAATTTCACAGGGGCACATCCGCTTACCATCTCAACATCACCCTGGTCCACGAGGCCACCCATTTTGTTGCTCAACTGGGCGGTACTTGAAGTCCCATCTTCTCAGCCATTGCCTTCATCAAGGAAAAGGTATCGCCAACCTGCACCTGGTGGAGTTTATGTGGAGTTTCCTGGTTCCCTTAATAGGTGGGATCGGTGATATATCATCACCCAATTGGGTGATAAAAAATATCACCCATCCCACCTATTAGGGGAACCAGAAATTAGCTATTGACCTGGAGTTGCAAAGTTCGGTAGGTCACTTCCAGCTTCTTCCATCCCTGATCCTTTTTGTTTTCAGCCTTTTATGCAGGTCACCTTTGTCACCTTTTTTCAGGCCTGAAAAGGTCACGTTTTTGCAAAGGCACCCCCCAAGGGTCACGGATGGAAGAATCTGCTAGTTGGCGCTTTTTCTTATGAGCAAGTCCAATTGGATCGAATCTGGTCCGATATGAATCAATGGTTCAAACCACCAGCTATAGATCCAAGATCATGTGAGCCACAGCAAAACCCAGTTTTTTCAGTAGGGGTCCAAATGGTTCAAATAACCCCAAGAAACCTGGCGGATATACCATAGGTTTAATCCAATCTTCAGATGGTACTATTTATTCAAGAACTGAATTAAATGTATGTTTTAAAAGTTATAAACGGCCGAAAATAAATAGGGGTCCCATAACTCCATGTATGACGATCGGCTCGTTCCGGGACGTCACCGAGGCAACAAGAAATGTCATGGAAATCTAAAGGCTACACCCCACCTTAAGCCACTAATGGTGGTTACCCTTCAGGAAATTAACATATCCCACCTGGAGAAAAGGAAAATCATCTTCAAAATGGACTTTTCAGGGAATATGTTAGTTCCCAGGAGGGTAGTAATCCCTTATTTCTTGGGGGGAGGGTAAGGGTGTGCATTCGTGGGTACCCTGAGCCCTTAGATATCCATGAATGATGAGAAGCTTCAGGAAGTGGAGAAGTTGTGATGCCAAATAGCATCCAATCATCCCAGTTGTTCATGTTAGTGGCCATTCGGCCCCAAACTAACATGGAACCCAAAAAACTGATGGTTGTAGGTGTGGCTTGTAGATTGTAGATGTTCAGGTTTACTACCGTTGATGGCCAAAATCCTGCATCACCAAGGATGATGATTATCCCATTATTTATAGGGTTTTAACCATCCCAGGTGGTTGTTTGGGATTTCTTCTATCAACAGTATCATTGTTAGCTTTCGGGGGTGATCTAATATATCTTGAAAAGGTGATCCTCTGTAAACAAAAACACATCACCTTTCAACCATCAACTACTTGGTGTTTTCAACCCCTTAGTCAAATTGGTTCATTCCCCCAGGTACCGGATTGATTAAAGAAAAACAACTGGAAACCAACCAGCTAGATATAAATCCCTATCAGACCCCCCCAAAAATTGAACAATTTCCCAATATGAAGGGGTAAATTTCCCCCACCAGGGGGAGCTAGATCAAATTCCAAAACTCCGCCGGTCCTGAATGGTGCGTATCATCAAATCCACGCAAACGATATCACTACCTCGTGAAAGCAGGGGAGAAACTCAACCAAATGGTCTTGTGTGAAAGTGGAAGCATCTTTTTAACTTGGAAATATCAAAAAAAAACATCCATCTTGGTACCCGTGATGATTTTGTTCATAATTTTAATCATGCCTCGAGTTTCAGAAAGTTAATCTATATATATATATATACACGCACAGTTATGAGACAAATACCAATACTATCCTACATTTATACACGGACGACTATCCCTAGTGCTCATCCATCTCTTTTGGTCCCTCCAAACACTCAGTATTGAGTAAGAGTAGTATTGGTCCGCCATGATTTTCCCCCCAAACCCCCCGCAGTGAGAAAGAGTAGTTCCTTTCAAACAGTTGGGACACTGAGCAACTACATGGTGATGAATGTTCTAGTTGGTGGTTGAACCAACCCATTTGAAAAACATTAGTCGAATTGGATCATTTCCCCAGGGTGCGGGGTGAAAATGCCCAAAATGTTTGAGTTGCCACCACCTAGTAGATAGTAAACAACGTGGTGGTTGCCATTTTCCAGCCATTTGAACACAAATGCCCCACGTCAAATTGGGTTCAATCTTCCCCAAGTTTCGGGGTGAAAATATTTGCTCAGCAACTTGACCAATTCGAACAACGGGAACCAAAAATATTTCCCATAGGATCCACCTGGTACCCCAAACAACCAGTATTTTTTACGGTTGTTTCAATTGGATGCTATGGTTGTTTAGGGTACCAGGCATATATAAGTATATTTGCCCAGATTTGGTTGATGTTTATGGTAAATGTATACGTAAATATACCAGTCCCATGGATCCGTCATGGGTTTTCCAGCAAGGATACCCTCCCTGAAACTCACAGCGAGTTTACCTCCGAAAATTGGTGGCAAAGGGAGATTTACTCCGATTCGCCTTCCTTTTTGGGCAAAACGTCTACTATGATCTACCTGGTACCCTAAACAATTTTTTAATGGATGTTTGGTGAAACAATCATTTTATATGTATATAATGATTTGGAAGCATCCAATTGAAACAACGAAAAAAAACTGGTTGTTTGGGGTACCAGGTACTGTATTTTCAGGGATAGTGCTAGTTTTGAGGGGGTTCGTAAAAAAGTGGTGAATCTTTCAGTAAATTCTCTCCATTTAAAGGAAAGCCCCTGCAATGCCACCCCCCCAAGGAAATGGCCGGCCTTATTACTTGAATTTGCTTGTTCGATGCTTGGAAAAAGTTCCAAAAGATTTTCCCAAATGGTGGTTTAATGAACGGTGACGAATCCCATGGATCCCAATCCGTTAAAAAAAATCACCAACAAAACAAAATCCAAGTGGATAAATCATGATACATCAAAAATAATTTGTACTACCCAACTCACAATGCTCATATATCAACCACCCCATAAAAAATAGCCGGTAGGCCGCTTTATTAGGGAACTAGTTGGTGGTTTCAGCCCATTTCAAAAATATTAGTCAAAATGGGAATCTTCCCCAAATAGGGGTGAACATAAAAAATATTTGAAACCACCACCTAGGGAACCATTTTTAAACTGCCATATTAAAGGCTGAATTTTCTCCACCAAAGAGACGTCGTGGTTCTCCACGTAGTCGCCGAATACCTGACGACATCCCCACGGCTGACTCCAGGGCAAGCATACGTTTAACCAGACATCCTTAGGGAACCTATATATTTAACCATGGGGTATTAAAAAACCCACGGTATCCTAGGAAATCTAGGATGATCTGGTATAGGAAACCTGGCGAGTTGATTTTTTTATCTGAAACTCACATTGGAAAAACTGGGAATGTTTGCCATATTGGACATTTGACATTTGCACAACCAAACCCGTAAGGAATTGCAATTGAAAAGGGTAATTTGGAATTGGATTTTGCGGATCTTGACACTTATGACCCTGAATTGCATTGAAACCAACATATGAGCAGGATCACGTTCAACATATTTTCGTGTCATGATTCCTCCCGATCCTTAGCTTAAGGTGACTTTTCCAACCTGCAGCCACGTCAGAAAGTGCCACTGTTCCGCCGTTGTCCTGCACCAAAAGTCAGACTTCAAACCTACTTTGGGATGATTTCAGGTTGATTGGAACAGGGATTCAACATTGGATATTTTTCACAGCAGCAAATTGTTGTTATCAACAAAGGCCAGCTAGTCATCTCCCTTCTACCTTTAGATCTTTAGTATGAAATCCATCATCAATGTGATGACTACGTTTGGTAAATGGCCTCTATGATCTCTATGGCAAGTGACAGGTACATAATGGTACATGACAGCAAAATGATGGTAAATGTAGATACCCATAACTGTTACCAGTTGACATGAAATTCTCTCGTGGGCCCTTGAGAGGCATCAACGACACCTTAAACAGGCCTGGTCTCATGCTCCCAGGCCCCCCCAAAGACGGAGTCCGGATCAAAGATGTCGGATAGTCGCGTTCGATCTTGTGGATGGATGTCCTTGGCCATGGAGATCCGGAAGAATGGAGGAACGATTGAAAAACATGAAGGATCACTGGATGACTAATCAGCGGATCTGGGAAATGGAGAACAGCCTAAGTTGATTGATAGATAGACTATGGGTAGGAATAGACTACCTCAATGTCAAAAATCTTATAAGGATTATGAATTATACTAAAGCATTCGAACAATCCACTGTAAGGGTTCCCCTCTGAACCAACCAGGATTTCATTGACTTTCAATCCTTACTATGCCATTTCGGACCATGATTCATTTAAACACATCCAGACTCTTTCAGGTTTTCCTATACTAAGTAAGTGATCCCCAAAAGTTTTAACGGTTAGCCTCCCTGCAACTCACATTTTCGCACCCGAAAATAGGCCGTATCCGAATCGTCTCACGTCCAGAACCGCTGCTGATGGTGCGGTTGCACCAGGTGAGGAAAAGGTAGTTCATCCCATTATTTACAGGTTTTTTTTCATACATCCAAGGTGGTTAACCAGATTTCTTCCATCAACACTAGAGAACTTGTAAAAAAAAGCAGTTCTTTCTGCATGACTATAGCATGACTATATCATGACTCTGATGGTTTTCCCTGCTTCTAAGTGGTTGGGGCCACATTTCCTAGTGGACCAAACTCATACAGGACATGAATTGTTCCCCAGCAATAAGGCGATAAACCTTTTTTAGATGTGTGTGAATCCGGCAGCCTTCATGGATACAAGAAAACACCCACCCCCCAAAACAAAAGGCTGGAACAGGAACATGGGTTTTCCCCTTGGAAGTTTGGAGATTCCTATTGGAAACCCATCATTTCCAGGTTCCATGTTGAATTTCAGGGGGAATTTTGCACCACCTAACTCACCTAACTGACAATGCTCCAGATTTTTTTAAATATCAACCACCCACTGAGGGCGGTTACCAAATTACCAAGAAAACATGGTGGTGGATACACTCCGTTGAAAAAACATATCATATGCTTGTCAAATTGGGGGAATCTTTCCAAAGGATCGAAAAAAACAACTTGAAACCACCACCTACAGTGGCAAGTTCCCCCAAAAGCCTAAGCAGGTTAGCCATTGAGAATTGTGTAACTCTGGAAAACTCCCTTTATGACTGGTCAACCCCATCCCTAACGTACCCCCCACACAAATAAGGCCCTATTAAGGGCTTATTAACCATTGGTTTCCCTTAATAAGGCCTTATTAAACCCTAATTTCCCAGGGGGTAGGTTAGGGGGGTAGGTTGATTAGCCACTATCCCCGGTGTTGCCCTGGTCTTATTTAAAACCACGGGTGGTTTCAAAAAAAACACAATGCAACACAAATCTCGCTCAGCCCAAGTGTCTAACTCATCAAGAATCTCTTTGGCATCCGGTTCTTTGATGGTTTCGTCTATCACCACACGTGGCACCTGTGTGATTGCAAAGTCGTCCGACTTAGCACAAGATTCAGATACCATGGTGGTCCACCGTCTTCGGGGAAGTCATCTTCCAGTTCAAAAAAAGCATGATGCTTTCAACAACTTCGAATCATTTTCCAATTCCAAATGCTGTTGAATCCCATGCAGAAACAAATCGAAGTTACTAATTCTATATTCACAAACTGATTCGATCAACAAAGAGACAAATCCAGCGCGTTTTCGAAAACGCCAACTTCCAAAAAATCGGGTGAATCAAGATGAATCGAATCCACCAATATTGGGAAAGCACCGATGGCTGGAACCATGCTGATTCGAAATGCTTATACCAGGACCACCTGGACAGTAGATGGCGCAACTTTTATTGGTTTCTCGTGGCCCCTAAGCCACTTTTTTGGTGGTTGCGCCATACGCAATGCGGTGTAATCATCCATGGTGCATTTCTCAAAATGTTTTGTCCCAAGAGTAATCCATTGAGTAACCCGGCTGCCAGGGAAATAACCATTGAATCCTCCACTAGAGATTAAACAGAAAAAATAGCACGGACAAAAAAAGGCACCAGGGGGAGAGACCTGTTTTGATTGTTTAAACATAGTGTTTTACTAGTACCTGCAATTTTGAAACTGCATATATCTTCCTATATTCTACCCTCACCCTCCTCACCACCAAGAAATACTTGGAAAATTAGGTGGTTGTAACCCATAGGGATTGGTATAAAAAGCCACCGGCTTTTCAATGTGATTGCTAAACCTTCACGAAACAAATGCCAGGTCCTTTGCTAGTTGTGTGTGGTACACCCTGGAAAACTAACATGTCCCCTAAAAAGGGACTATTTCAATAGGAAATACATCTTCCAACCATCAATTTTCAGGGAACATGTTAGTTTTCGGGAGTGTAGTAACGGGTAACGCTACTCTCCTCCCCCCAAACTGAGGTGTTTCTTTCCTCCCAAAAAAAAAACAACAACCTCGATTTCGAAGAGCTCATCGACCGTCTGGCAGACGAGAGGTATAGATGTATAGGTAAATAAATGGTACATATATTTTGAATTTTGAATATATTTATATCAATGTTTCAAACCACCAGCTGAAACAAGATCATGTGAGCCACAGCAAAACCTAGTTTTTGTCAGTAGGGGCCCAAATGGTTCAAATAACCCCAAGAAACCCTATTTGGGTGTTTCCAAAAATAGGGGTGGGCCCCCAAAATGGATGGTGAAAATAATGGAAAACCCTATTGAAATGGATGATTTTTGGGGGGGAGAAGCCACTATTTTCGGAAATATCCATATATCTATATAATAGAGAAGGCCAGGGGGGATGGAACTTGTCCTGGTAAAGGATAAAATAAACAAAATACTAGCAGTAGCAGTATTGGCAGGCATTATAATTTGCAATATCTGCTCTGTATGATGTACAGTATGTTGATGCGTTGCTACCAGAAATCTAGTTGCATTGCATGTGTGCATGGCGGCTCAACAGCAAAACTCATCTCACATGTCTCTCTTTTCTCCGAAGGGTTGTAACTTGAAATTGTGTATGTCCACAAGCTGTCTGACCATACCACCAAGTGAATCCTTTACACCAAAAATTCCTCACTTTGTCTCACCTTGTCATTGAACATCATTTCCAAACGACACCATACACATCAGCCACCATGGGAAGAGTCAGAAAACCTCCCAAAAAACCATCAGAGTTGACACCCATCAACTCTGGACCTCTTCATTGAACCTGATCTCTTTGTTTGGATCTGAACGTTGAAGAATACAAGAGATGAGCCGCGTTACCCTGGCAGTTGGGCTTGCTGGTTCCCATGGCTAAACACCACCGAGATGGAAATCCTCCAAATGCTGAGAAAATTGGGTGGTAAAAATATCATATGCAACCGCCAGAAAGTAATTAGTCTATGTACTTCCTGCGTGAACCTTGCTGATTGCTTGGAAGACGGAGTTTCAAGTTCAATGTCGGTAGTTCACACAAAGGTCAGTTTTCAGCACTGACCTGATAGAGTGAAAGTCCCACCTGTCCAACAAGAGCTCGAAAAACAGGCTGCCCTTTTTGCTGGGCAAAATCCCCCTTTTACACCAACACCAGGGAGTCCCAACCATAATTTAGCCCCCCCATGACGTGACCCCACAAGCTGGACCCAACAGCCAATGTGCACCTGGATGCTAAGAGTTTTTCATTGGCATGGGCGGCCATCTTCTTCTCTTGAGCTAATTTTTGAGCAGCTTCCTCAGACAAATCAAGGAACAATACCCACATAGCCCCTGAAAATAGGGAATCCCAAAAGGAAACTCATCTTCCAACCATCCATTTTCAGGGGCTATGTTAAACTTCCACGGGGTAATCCTTTGAATGGATCCTTGGGCTGAAATCCACTTGTCATGAACGAGGTACGAGTACTGGATGGGTGGTACATCCAAAAAAAAAACAGTTGAGACACGAAAAAAAACCGTCCTACTATTCATGAAATACTGGTTGGTTAATAGGGATCCTTATATTAACTTATTATAATCTCTCTCTGTAAATATATATATATGGGTACTGTAATCCCCTATGTATACCCTAAACAACCAGGGTTTTTTTCATTGCTCAGTTGATTTGACTTAGATTTGTTTCAACCAGATTTTTTCAGGGATTTCAGATCCCAGAACCTGTCAGTTTGAAAGGACTCTGGGCATATTTCAAGTGAGCCTCGTCTTCATGTCACCCTATTGTATTGATTGAAGTAATGAAAATTCCGCATTGGATCCGTGATCTTCGCCATTCATGACTAGAATAAACCTAGTTGGGTAATTGGCTATAGCCTATGATCAAAGAGATAAATGCCGCGAGTACTGCAGGAGTTGTTCCCTACATATTCACGCATATGGCAACAAAAAACAACTTAGAATAGCTTGTACATGTTGGTATATGCAATGGGGATACACTTGCAACAATTAAACAACACATATTCCTCTCGTAGTGACACGTTGAACTTGGGTACTGTACCCTATTGAAGGGAATACTTCAAGCACGTATACACACCCGTCCAAACTGCCAGGAAATAAAAAAACACAATCACTCCAACTATTGCCAAAAAATACCAATGGGAACAGTTGGAATTTTTTGGGACATGGTTGATTATAATCCCCATAACTGGGTAGTAGAAACCCCTAGATATCCTAAACAATCAGGTTTTTTGGGGGTGATTCTTTGTTGAGTCCTCCTGTGTGAAACAGTCAAACTGACGTCTGGCAGGACAGGTTAGACATGGCTTAAACATGGTCAAAACATCTTAACAAACATGAGCAACCCAGAACTTCACTCCTACCAAGTGGCCATGGTGGTCTCAACAAAAATCGCAGAGATCACCTCAGCCATCCGAAACGAAAAAAAAACACACGGGACTCTTCGATTTGATGAAATTGGAAAAAAAAGTTCACTGGTGAATGGTGAAAGGTGAACACAAGTTTTAGTCAAATTGCTCAAGTCAAATGGTCAAATCATTCGTGAAGTTGAAGGGCTTGATTAGATAGAAATGCTGTATGATTATGGAGACTCATGTACAGATGCTGTTTAGCATAGTAGAAATGCTGTCTGCGAAGACTCTTGGCACACTTGCCACTGTCTTACAGAGAGAAATTTACTGTGACTGTATCTGATCCCATCATCGTACCAGAAATTCCAAAACTAAAATCTAATACCACCTACGAGACTAAGTACTTTTGAGTCCATTTCAAAAAATACAAATAAAGTCTAAGTCTACAACCAAGATGTGCTGAAAATAAAGCCCGGGCTCATTATACAGCCCCTTAGAAGCACCAGCTAGATATATAAGCTCAATCTAAGCTATATCACCCCGCTCTCTCTTTAAGAACACAAAAGCCAAGTTTTCCCCCCAACATTTCGTTCGCTCCCAAAAATTGGAGGAATCCAAAACACCTATGTGTTCGCTGTATGGGAATACGGCATTATGGATACGGGAGTTTCCCACCCCCTCAAAATAGCCGGCTATTTCAGGTTCAGGAAATATACCCTCCATTTTAGGTACCAACAAAAATTGTTAGGTGTTTTTTGAAGCTTGCAAACCTTGACCAAGCAACATTGAATAGGCCGATGGTGATGGAGAAAACGAAAAGGCAATAAATCAAACCTGAGATCTGACGGATTCCCATGGGACGAGTTTGTATATTTACCTATACTAATTGCTCCCATAAGAATCAACACAAATGTAGGTAAATATGCCAATCTCATGGATCTTATGGATGTTTTTAGTCAATGGATTTTTTATGGGCTTCTCTAAACATATATAGTTTTACTCCATGATGAGTTTCCTTTACCAAGGGGAGGAAGGGGAGGAAACCGCCCCAAAAAACCAGGCATCTACCTCATACAGTTGAAGAGTCAAATTGAGCCACGAAAAAAAAAACTACTATAATAGGGATTATTATCCCTATATAACTGTAGTAGAATCCACTATATATCCTAAACAACCAGGGTTTTGTTCATTGGTCAATTGGGATAGTGGTGTCGCTTACTATATCAGAAATCTCACTGACTTAAAAAGTCCTGAAAGTGAGACACCTTGACACCTCACCATCTGTGGTCATGTAAATATAGCAACCGCAAGTTGATGGCTAAAAAGTCTGGCTTGCACACATTGGATGTAGAACACATGTCGGAAATAGACTATCAACCTGATTTGGTTCAGCATGATTTCTGAACCATCAGCACTTTGTTCGACGGAGTATTTGCAAAGTGTATATATGTTTCGTATCAATGTACATACATGGTTGTTACATGTGTAATCATTCTGCAATGAAAAATGTGGACCTACGCGTATACACCTCCGTGTATTGCTTCATGTAGCACTGTAGCATTGTTGTATGTAGGAGCCATCAATTATCCCTTGGACCAGCTACGCATGTGAAGAGGTATAACTAAACATAATGCTTCAAGTGGACGGCGATTTCACTATATTTCTGGCTATGACTCAAATCTCAAAAAAAGACTATATAAGCAATGCGAAAAATGACCAATTGTATTTTTCTCCAACCTGGTTTGTCTGATCATGACCTTCAACAAAAACTGTGAAACATTGAGAAACCAGTCACTTCTTTTGAATGGGGAATCCGTGTAGTGTAGTAACTTTCCAGTCGGGCCGTGAAAAAAAATACGACTTCTAAATCCATATTCCTTAAAAGTTCAAGGAGGTGGTGGTTTCAACCCATTTTGAAAAACTATAAGGTCAAAATGAGTGTTTATTTTCTTTAATCTAGATGTGAAACCAGAAAGAAATGAAGAATGAAAAACACCTAGAAGTCTTTGACATTGCAATGGCTGGTGGGCTTCCTATTTTATAAATCTATAAAAGAACAAGTACACGGGTCATTGTATGACACCAACCCCAAACAATGGACCTTTTTTAGGGCAGATCATTCAAAACTATACTACATACATTATACGTACATTTGATCCCCCTCCATATGGGGTTCCATTTCATGACCTCTGTGGGTCCAGGGGGTTTCCAGGATTGTTCCTGTGCATATCCAAATACTACACATCCCACCAAATGACCTAAGGATCTTATAAAGACTAAACTGTAGTATAGAATAGTTGGAGATCTTCAACATCCCTTGTATACCCAATGATTACCGTTTATATGTTGCACTCCCTTTCAAAAAAAAACAGCTCCGTGCTTTCTCTTGACACTTGAGCAATGACCAAACCCTGGTGATTTGCTGTATATCATATAGGGGATTATATTATCCAGTTATATAGGGATTGTCATAAGCAGTTTTAATGATGCCTATTACTCATTATCATGGAATGTCAGTCAAGGGTTTTGTTGACATTGTTTAGACTCTAGACGCTTCTCAAAGGGGGGTTGTGACAACAAAAACTGCCGCTGAGTCACTGTAAAAGGTACCCATATCCTGCAGTTTTCCCAAGGCATTTTGGATGAATTAAATTCAACCCGACTCGCCCACCTTATTTTCAGTTTGGCACCTTCGCAACCTTCCCTAAAACTAACAGCAGTTTACCCCTGAAAAATCAGGCCCAAGTTGCCCTGGGAAATCGAAAATACATTCTCACGGTTCCAATGTTTGCCAAAAACAACTGGGCCATTCCCATAGGATGCATGGGACTGCTATGTTTACCTACATGTAGTGTCATTTATATGTTTAATCTGTATGGTAAATGTGGCTAAATATACCATAGTTTGCTCCTATCACATTTTCAAAATGACCACTTTTTAGAGCTTACTTTTTGTGAAAGCGGCTGGAAAAACGTGGGCAACATGATTTTACGTTGACCAAAAACAGTGGAAAATTGTGCGTGATCCCCCCAAATAAATCACTTGGGGGTTGCGGGCTTGTCCACCCAAACTTTTGCCAAACATCGACTGTTCTACACTAACAGAACTGAAATTCTGGAATTTGATGCTCAAGTTTCTAAACACCACTCTGTTGCAAGGAGTAATCTGCCATCCTCCCATGATCCTCCCCTCATCTTAGAATGTTTGTTCTCCGCTGGTCATATTTCACACCCCCCTTAAGCTCAATGTGGAAACCAAGCGGTCCTGCTGCACGAACTCGAAAATGGGCTGACCACTAATGGTAGAACCTTGGTTCTGCCACCCTGAAAAACGTCGATGGGACCCCACCTAAAGCGAACGAATCGGATTTTTGTTCATATGTTTTGACATGAGCCCACAGAAAAAACCGTCCTACTTTCCATTACTGGTTGTTTGATAGGGATCCTTACAAGGGTTTTATTGTAATCCCCATACTATTCCTGGGACATCCAAGTACCGTAACATGTACCAACTATTTGTGGATATAT
>DF242640.1:0-49183 GCA_000507305.1 Breviolum minutum Mf 1.05b.01
AAGTTGTCCGGCAAGGCAGCTGTCAAGATTGGCAGATGAATCCAGACAAGACTAGACAAGACCACATCGACGCATCATTTAGTTTGAAGCCTGTTGGACATGCCATTCATTGAAACCTTTTTGTTTGTTTTAGCACGGGCGAACTAGTCTGGCCATGATCTCTTGCGTGCTTTTGGTCTTGCACCTCAAAGCACGGAACCTAAAATGTTTTGATTTGCGCTTGTGTGGGCGTATTGACAGCATTTGTGAAACCAATGCAGTGTTGCAAAGGCCCGAGCAGCCGCTGCCAAGCAAGCAAGGCGCGCACTCAGAGAAGGTACACCAAAACTAATCTGACCCACAAGTGTTGTGCAAAGAACCCTCCTGAGCGAGCGAGAGTGGGGCATGGGCACGGAAAAGTGAAACAGGCTAACTTGCTGTCACTGCCAACGAGCAAGACATAAGTGACATAAGATGCAATGACACCGAGAATAAGTTCTGTCGCCTAATTGTTTGCCAAAGCCACGCCTCCCTATATGACTGATGTCTGGGAGTTCAGTTGCGTGCGGTGTCTTTGTTGTTCTTACCCCCACAAAGTGCAATCATTGCGCCTTGCATTCCTCCAAGTAGATGGTAGGAAAAACCAACAAGGATTTGAGGAGCAGGATCAGGCGGGCTTTTTTCCTCACGCTAACCTGCAATGCTGTCTTTGATTAGCATGCACATCCCAAGCTATGTCTTGTCGCGGAGGAAGCACATGTCCCCGAAGCGCCTCCTCTACCTGTGTCACCTCAGATATTCAGACAGGCGCTGGGCCTCCAGTAATACGCTTTTGAACCCAACTAGCCCAACCGTCTCACATGGATTGGCACATATCGAGTGCGCCATGAAGTGGAGGAGTCTTCAGCAGAAGCAGGCTGCAAGGCTACAAAGAAGACAAAAGGGACAGCCAAAGCAGTGGTGCGGGGCATAGCCTTTCATGCGTTTTAGCCGCGGCTGGTAAAAGGTGGCCTAGCCTGTGCTGCATTTGCATTGCGTACCCAGCTTGAGCTCTTTCGGGGGGAAGTGTGCTTGTGCCGATTCCTGTAAGAGCTTTTGTCCACATGTAGGTTTCAAGAGAGAGCGTACCCTCCAAACTGATTGCAACATGCTCACATGGTTTGCAGTCTTGTCTGCGTGCAAATGAAGGATGCGCTTGTTAAACTTCTCCACCACCAGGCGAGGATTGTGGATGAGAAGAAGCGCTTCAAAATCAAGTGGCGTGGTTATCAGGTCTCAGAGACTTGTTTGGGATTGAGTGTTGACAAGCCTTTGGAGATCACCATAGCTGCCCTTGGAGATGACAGGCGCAAATTGTCAAGAGCGTTCCGCGTGCGAAGGAAATAGCGGCGAAGTGTACGAAACTTGAGATGGCAATGATGACTTCAGAAATGCGGTGTTGGATTCGATGCAGACTCAGGCTTGCAACTTGCGCGGCAAGGACGGCGGAAGAAGGCTGTGGAAAAATTGAAGGAGATTGCTTGTGCATTTTCTTCCCACGTCGATTCATGCTGGAAACAACACATCAATGCGAGCAATTCCCGGGCCAGGAAAGGCTGAAGGCGAGCTAGTGGACTCTGAAGGCGGTTGTAGAAGTCAACCTGCAATGTGCCCAAAGGGCACTCTTGGCTGAGCGAAGCCTATGTACTTTTGCAGCGGCATTACAGACCTGAAAGGGTTCTGTCGTGCGGGTGTGTCCTTTCAACGGCCAAAGGCAATAACGCGCAGGCTGAGATAGTGGGGCGCTTAATTCATCAAGCCATGTTTTTGACTACATTTGTATCAGTTTTACAGTTGATTGAGTCAAGCTTATTTCTTTTGTAGGCCTTCTCATGCCCTGCATTCAAGACACCTTTGCTCAAGCGGATCTCTGGAGTCAACCAGGTACCAGCAAACATGTCTCGCACATCGCATGCTGCACATGGAATGCAACACAATTTATAATGCGTAGTGTACACAGTTTCTCCTGATGGCACATACATGTCAAAAGGTGTACGTAGACTGCAACTTAAAACCATATATGATGCATTAACAAATTTTAACCAAAAGAACTATTGAACTATGATGACAGGTAAGGCTAAGATTTACCATGGGCATCTGGATTTTTGCATGTGATGGTTGTTTGCCTTTGCTTCTTCCGCAGCCATTTCATGAGCTCTGCGAACGCCCTTTCGCCAGGCCTGTGGGGACTGTGGCTATCGTGTTGAGTGTAGCTTGGGGTAGGCTTGACTTGCAGTCGGTGTAGTCACTTCGTGTACGCGCTTTTCGAGGCCTTGTGCGGAGCTCTGGCAGTTCCTGGAAGAGGCTCCGGCCGGCAGAGAGTGCTTCGCAAGCAGTAATAACAAGCTCAGCTCTTTGCATGTTTTCTTTTCGCAGAAATCTGAGTGTCCAAGTCATGTTGGGCTTGTAGCAGCGATGAAACAGCGTATCGGAGCCATGTTCAGCCGGGTGTCCGGTAGCGTACCAGCTCTAGGCGCAGGTGCTGCTATCGGTGGCTTTGTGCTAGACGCTTGGAAGCGCCGACAAGAAGAACAAGATCGCGCTCGTATGGTTAATCGCGTGATCCAAAATTCCTTCCACGCTTTCCAGCCTGAAGTGGAAATCCCGCGCGAGCAGGTCCAGGCCTGGTGTCATGCGCAAGTCGTCAGCATCGGTGTCGCTTTGTCTTTCACCCTGTTTTTTGTGCTAGGTCACCATGAAGCGCCTGCTGGATCTGGATGACCGCTCCCCCGTGCTGATCTGGGGCAACCACCTGGCCGGTAAGAGCTTTGCCCTCTTTAAGGCTTTCGAAGAGGCAGGGCTACGCAGCGGCATCGTCCACGTGAAGCTCCACAGCGACAAGCACATAGCAGGAGAAAAGGTTTGCCAGCAGCTGGGTGCCCCCGGCGATGTTGAGGCCGAGGAGGCCCTGAAGCAGGCCGCAAAAAAGCTGAACCGCCTGCCCATCATCATCCTCGAGATCCCCCGGGAGGTCAACGACATGGCAATTGTACGCAGTTGCTCTGGCTTCGCCAAGACATGGGGCTACGACGCCGAATTGGCGAAAGTCATTGTGTTGGCGAGCAGCGCCTCCATGGCCCTGAGCTTTGATGCGGACGCCCGGGAAGTTCGGTTCCAGGTCGAACCGCTGAGCGAGGAAGAGTGCCAGCAGGAGGAGGCGGGTTTGCTGAGCGCGTTCCTTTGAGTTTTTGTTTGGCTCTCCCTGACCAGGTCCAGAAGTTCCTCAAGCACCACGGTGGAGCCGCCGCCGTCGAGCACAAGTCGGACCTCCTCCACCTCTCCGGCGGCAACGTGGGCAAGCTGGAGGCCTGGCTTGTCTTTCCAGCCTTGTCTTTGCGAAGCCTTTCCAGCCCCGCAGGACCTGGCGCGGGCGTTGCGGACCAAGACCTTCGAGGAGGTCCGGCTGGCAACAATCGCCGCGCAGGACGGGGTTGACTTGCGCCTTTTAGTTTTGCGCCTTTTTGTTTTGCGCCAGGAGAGGGAGATCCTGCGCTTCTTCGGCATCGATGCGCAGGGCGGCTTCGGCCCAGAAAAGGTCCTGGCTGCCAAGGAGGTGGCCCGCCGCGTGGCGGACGCCCCGTTTGACCAGTGCGTCAGGTCTGAGGACTTCCTTGACCATTTCACCAGCAAGCATTTGGCACAGGCGGTGAAGGCACAAGGTGCCCACTGCATCTATGTCAAGGCCAAAGGTGCTGATGAGCGGTTTTGTGCAGCGTCGCCATCCACGCACGCTCTCCTCAAGCAGAAGACCGATGCGCTTGAAACCAACACGAAGCCCAAACGCCGAGGAATGTTTTGGTGAAAAGAATTGCATGGAAGGGCTTCCACAGAATTCCGCCCCAGAGGGCTTCAAACAGCGGCCAGCCAACTGCGCAGGGCCCCCTACTGTTTCCGTAATCCGATTTTGCGAACAGAAAGTAAAGTTGAGCAGGCAACAGCACAGCGAGCATTAGAGTTTCAGAGAAAAAATGCAGATCTCGGCACTGGTCTCAGTTTTGATGACACATCGTTGAGACAGCCTAGGGAGCATCAGAGTTTGCTGCCAGTCGATGTTGACTTACTCTGTGCAGGCGGCGGCAGTGCAGATCTCAGGTTCCTGTTCAAAGTGCAGACCTCAGCGGCAGTGCAGACCCCTAACGTCCTGTCTTCTCTCAGTCACCCGCTGCAACAGTTGGGCAGTCTTCAGAGACTTCTACTTAAATTCTTTTGAAGCGTTTTGAAGCACAAGCGATGGAACGTGAATCGGTCCGAATCGCTTCAAATTTTAATGCATTGAGGATACTTCAAGTGCATCGGGCCTGTACTTCATTTGGATTTAGATGAGTATCACATCGGGGGAGTTTTCGCGTTTCAGCCTCCTGCAGATAGTATGTATGCTTCTTGGCGGACTTGAGAATGGGATTGTGCTGACTGCTGTTTTTTGGAAGATTCGCCTTCATTTGGCTTCCTGCTTTGCCTTTCTCTTGGCACAACCTCAGCAGCGGACGACCCGTGCACGTTTTTCCAGGTTCAATCATACCAGCTGAAACTGACCTACAGCAACGCTACCGTGGCTTGTCAATGAACTTCAGTGACCAGCACTCTTTGTTGATGCGGAAGTCCAGTGAAGATGCCAGTCCCAGAAGCCACTAAAGTCTCGAAACCGCTACTGGTTTGATTTTGTGCACATTTTGCTTTCTTGAATGCTACATGGTTGAGTAGGCTAGCAAGCTGCTGAAACGGAAGGGTTGCACATGTACACATGAGGTTGTGCAGCAGCTTGGTGAATCTTTTACCGCAGCTTGGTTTAAAGACGAAAAAACTTATGTGTTGAAGTGGCAATCGTTTTCCCACCAGAGAAATTTCAACTCCTGATGACGGAGAAGCACTGAAATTGAATATATATATATATATATAGACCTTATATAATTTTTCTGACTGTGGAGTCAACACGGCAACTGGACACACTTTTCCGACTCCTGGGCTCAGCTCGGCTCACCCGTGCAGGCCAACAGCAAGGCTATCCCCGCGGATACCTGGATTGGTGACTTTACACATTTGGCCATTTTCGCCAGGCAAGACTTCTGGAAGATTCCAATCACTGAGACTTCTGGAAGCAAATTGGGGGAGAGTGTGAAGATGTGTGAAGCTGCCTTGAGCCGAGCCAACCCTCCGCAGGTCTTTGGCAGAGCAGACCACTCCAGAGAGTTAGCTCCAGGAGCAACGGCACTGCTGTTTGCTCTTTAATTTTCGAGAACAGAGCAAGGAGTCCAAGGAGTCCAAGGAGTCCAAGGAGTCAAGAGTAGAGCTACTGTGGTGCTGTTCGTAAATGGTTTTTGAGAGAAGACATCGAGGTCTTCACCTGGGTCTTGTCGAGGTCTTCACCTGGGATTTGGACTTGTCGGAAGTGGGTGGAGAGGTTCGCTGGGACGATCCCGTGGACGACAGTTGCTCAGATGATTCAGACGACATAGGTGGAGGATTTTCGAGGAAGCTAGGCCAATGGAGTTAACAAAGAAGTCGTTTGAATTCAGGTTTTCACTTTTCAAATTCTCAGGTTTGGTCGACAACTACGATGTCTACATAGCAAAAGTCGTGACAGCGGCCGATCCCTGCTCGGATACCTTTGGGGATGTGGACAGCCAGGCTGGGTCCAAAGCTGATTTGAGTTGGGGAAAGCCCAGCTGTTTGTGCCTATGACAAGGGTGGACAGCTGGGAGGAAAGAGCATTGCAGGTGAGTAGGTAAATAAAATAACATATTTATGAAAATTTCCAAGAAAGGTCATAGATTCAAAATAGAGTATCCCAGATATGCTGCCTTTGTGCATCTTCGTGCCCGAAGTGGATTCAATGCCTATGCCGACCTACCCAGGCAATGAAAGTGATATAGACAGTGCGACAAGTGATGCTTGGACTGCCACAAGCGAGGATGAAACCTTCAAGGTGAGATCCAACAATTTCACTCGCCTTTTTTGACTATGGGATTTGATTTGATGCATCCAATCTCTGATCCAAGGATGTGAACAGCACCCTGTTCTGGTGGACCTGTGCAAGAGTTTCTTTTAATCGTGTTAGTATTTTCAGTGCCACTTTTGGTTTCACGTCGCTGCTCTTTTGCGCTGTGATTTTTCTTGCTCTTCGCAAAGCTTTTGCCAGGTGCCGACTTGAATTGGGTTCCGTGCCAGTGAAGACCACCAACTGGTCGTTTTCCCAGCAACGCTGACTTGTTTGTTTGTTTTGTCTTGAGGGCGTGGCAGTTGTTTTGTTGTTCTCTATGTGAAGATTCTGTATATTGAAAAATGGTTTCAGTTTTCTCCTTTCAGCAAACTATTGTTTTCACTGGACTTTGTGTATTTTGCAATTGTGAAGTCACGTTTCTGCGACTCTTTGATACATGGCGCAAGTATGCACACACACACACATAGACGCACGAAAGACATTGAGTTTGGCCTAGGCAGGTGAACCTCAAACGCGCACTGCCCAGGTCTATAGCAGCGGACACTTTCATCGGTGTGAGCCACTTTTTGGTTTACTCCAGGCTGATGACAAGAGATACCAAAGAAAGACATGAATTGGAGTAGTGTGCCCTGTCAGGTCATCCTTGCAAGAGGCCAGTACACCAACTGTCTACAAGAGACTTTGTATTTGCAAAATTTGCTTATGGCTATGTTGGAGGGCCCCTGAAAGCCTTTGGTGACTTTAGTGACGAAGTGCTTTCATTTAGAACCAGCTCTGAGCAACGCAGGATTTTCGACATGGAAGCGAGTGCGTCATCGTTGAGCTTCATTGGACAAGATTTGAACCTTGTGCCTTGGCTCAAAATGGTCCTCTCTGCATATTGCAATCAGCTCTTAATTGGCTGGCCCATGCCAGAGGGTTGGTGTATGGCGTTTGCATCCGGCTGATGAAGTGCGCTTAGGATGATTTAGAAGGAAATCTGAGCTGGAGTCCACCAGTGGTCATGGCCTCAACAGAATGGAATGACTTGGTTTTGAGTTTGCTCTTTCCTTTCATTTGCCATGAGATTTTCGGTTGTACAAACGAAATGATTCGTAGGTGTTGTTCCCATGGCTGGACCAAGGAAACCCACTTGAAGGGCTATGTGGTGTATTTGGCAAATAGTGAAACAGGTGCCAACAAGGTTTGGACTCTCGGCGGCAATTCAGCCAGGAGATGTAACATGTTCTCTGGAAACGTGTTGAGTAGTGATCACGCTGCGATGATGGCCACCATGTTTGAATGCACTTGAGTCAATCCATGCCAATGACGCACATAGTCGCGTCAATGCGGAGGATACGATATGTTTCCAGACCAATAGCAACATCGACAACGCCAACGACTACGAGCACTACCTCGAGCTCAAATGCCACAGATTCGAGTGCTTCCAACATGTCGGGGTCGAATGAAAGCAGCGATAGCAGTGATCCAAACGCGGCGGATCCGACGATTGCTGGTGACGCCGACAATTTTGACTTGACCTACTTTGAGATCACGCCAGTTGGTGATTTGGTTGAAGTATGTTGAACTTGACAGGGATTGAAGCTTCAAGTACATTCAAGTACTGTTTTGGTGGAAAGGCATCGAATCAAGGTGCATGTCAAACCTGCAAAGAATTGTAGCGATTCAATTCTACAGCAACATCAAAGAAAAGTGAGCAAAGCAGGGGCTACATCTCCATCCCAGCAGGCTTGGAGTTGTGTCTTTCGAGACCACCAACGTGGGCTGTTTCAAGCCATTTTGTCTGAGAAAGAAGAAAAAACATTTTGAAAAAGAGTCTGAGAATAAAGGATTTTGCTCGAATAAATAGGATTGATGTGTGTGACAGGTACACGAGGAAGCTTCACTCACTTCCTCGTCTACACCATTTCTTCACTTGCTGAGCAGACCACGCCCGCTTTCCTAACATTAGCAGAGGCCTGGACAACAAAGCCAGAAGTCTTTGTTGTCATCTGATTTTCTGCTAATTTCTTTTGCTTGTGCCGCTTGTGCCTTAGCCTCGGTTTGCTTCAGGCGAGCTCACTGTTTGTGGTTCCCGGTTTGAGCTTCATGGACTATGACCTCGATGAGGACCTGGGACGAGTGAAAGCCAAGCAGCTGTCTGACGCTCATGTAATAGCCTGAGGTGGTGCTTGTTACAGCCAACACACTAAGTACGCTTTGTTGGCACCAAATAAGTGCTACTTTTACTTCCAGGGGTAGGAACAGAACTACAATCTTCTGTAATTTCTGTGCGTGGCTATGTCGGGAAGGAGCAGATTGGAGGAAGCTTGTACTGGTTTGCCCCGCCAGTGCTTTGATTGCATTGAACAAAGTTGCTTCACAATTCTTGGAGTTTGGTTCACTGCACATTGGAGTTGTTCCACAACTTTATTGCCAAATTTGTTCTGTGTGAATGGGCTGATTTTTCTGCACCGTTTGCATCCAAGGTCATTGGTGAGATTAGAACGTACCAGTGCCCCGGCTGCTTTCAAGATCGGGTTTTCAGTGCCTAAAATCAGAGTGGTGAACTTGAAGCACCAGATTGACTACCTTGTGACTAGATGTTTGATTCGTTTGGGCCCGGTGAGGGTCTACTTGGGCTCTGTGGACGAGCAAAACCGCAGCACAAATCGCATCTTGTTGGTGTCGTTGCCCTACGACCAGCTCACTTTAGAGGCTCTTTGATCTTAGATTTCTTGCACATTTCGAACTGATGCTTTTAAAATCTCCTCAAATAAGGAGAGGAAGTATTTGAGTGAAGGAAGGAGACAGTGGACTGGAACCACCACGGTAGAAGGGCGGATATTTTCGAGGATTTTGAGGACACCTTTTTGATAAGATCAACAAAAGAGGGTGCAAAGTCACTTCAAATTGTGCATGCAAGATCATGATCAGATCATGTAAGCTTTCGATACGGGGTCAATTTGGTCAACGCAGAATAGATAATTTGCTGGAGCAACTGGCACAGTGACACTTGGGCCGCCTGGGCCTCAGGTTCCACCTGACACCGAAGTGAATGTCGGGAAGCTCAAGAAGAGATGCTGCAAAAGCGTTACTTACTTCCATCATTTGAAAAATTTTTGCACTAGCAGTACTAGCAGTCTAAGACTGAAGGCTGTGTCAATGAACTTCATCAAACTCCTGCCAGGAGACCAGCCACATCCTCACACGGCCTCAGGGACCACAGAGCATCGCACTGGCGCTTTCTTTGAGTTTTTCGATGCTGTGGCAAGTGTCACAGGCAGAAGACTGATCAGATGAAATCGAAGTGATAGCATCAACCAAGCATGCATAAATATCAATAATGCCAGCTAAAGGGATGTGAGATGACGAGACAGCCCTGGAGGTGTCAGCTTTACAGATCTTGATTTGGATGAAGATCAACTGGGAGGGACCCGATCAACTGGACACCCCCTGCAGTCCCAGATCTGGTTCAGGCCCTTCAGGCCCTTCAGGCATCAGATATTGCAGACAAAATTCAACAGCAAAGGTCGTGTCGGCATCTAAAAATGCAGCATTTGGCACACGGCTCGCCTGACATCCTCAGCTACCCAATATTCTTGGCTGTGTGAGGGTTGATGTGTGCCGTTTGCTGAATTTAGTTGAATTGCGTGTATCATTCTGTTCTTTGGAAGGCTGGACATAGGGTGAATCTAGTCTTCTTCAGTGCCGCTTGGCGTAGAATTGCAACTTAGACTGACTTAGACCTTGAAGAGATAGACAAGCGAAGTTCTGGACGTTCTAGAGTCATTGTTTGTGAAGGTTCCACATGGTCTTTGTAAGTTTACTATTATTTATTGGAGCTCTGCAGCTGAGGAGAGCGCAGTGGGTTCAGAGCTCTATCAATTGGGCCCAGACATCTCGCCAGGCCATGACTTGCAGTTGCGAAGTGCTTCATGTCCACTTTTCAAGTCTTTTTCATTTAAGAATCTCTTTTGTTGAAACATAGAGATGAGCTTTGTGTCATTTTATTCTGCGAATTCAGGGACTCGGGCCGCAAGGCTGCTGGTCAAAAGAAGCTGCGGCCGGACTTGAAACGTGAAGATTCAAACGACCAATGTGATCAGTAAACGTGAAACGGAAGGAACATGGGGGCCCTGGTTCGTGCATGGTGCTTTTGACTCTTGTAGAGTATCAGTTTTGGATTTTGACGAGTTTTGCTGCCGGAACTGCTTTCAGAGCTCAAACTGGTCGTGCGAACACCCTCACTGTGAAGAAAATGACGTCGCAAAGGTCGCAAGCTTAACTGCTAGCTTGCTGTGACTTGCTGACTTGGAGTTTCGACGTTTGGGGTGGCATCTTGCATGTTGTGAGGACCCAAACTTACGCGCGCTACTTCCAAAGGAAAACCGATGAGGATTGGTTCGGTTTTGATTTTCATGATGTCAGTCGATCCCCTGCCAAACAGATTGACGAAGCAACGTTTCCAGCTTCTAAGTGGGCGCCTGGTGTTTTAGCGCTCCATTTTGTTTCAGATTCTGAATGCACACGGAATTCTATCTCAAGAACAGCTCCATGACTATATAGTAAGTTGCATTTTGGCTGCTGCCACAGATCAATGCGCGACGGGCGGAGAAAAACCGCCTGCGAAAGAAGGCTTGCTGCCAGCGGGTGTGCTCCTTACTTCTGGATGCCTAATGCCATGATCAAAAACTTGAAAAGCGACACCTGTTGTCAAGATTTGTCAAGGCGCAGTCTTGGGCGGACCTGCTCTTTTGCGGGCTCTTGGGTGGTGTGTGCTTCGAGGAGGATTGGGCATTTTCTGGTTCAGCGACACAGCGGGTAAAACATAGTAAAACAGTGAAATGTCATTCATGGAAGCCTTGCACTAAACATGTGCGTACCGTAGGCGCCTTGGGTCGAAGTAAAACAAGTTTGGTAGCGGAGCTACGGCTCCCTACCACATAGTGGCCTTTGCGCCCTCACTTGAGGCTGCGCCTGGGATTGCCCAGGTATCGCCCTTTCGCCGGGCGATCCTCACCGTGGTAGGAACGATCCGAGCCGCGCTGCTGGCACCTCCCTCGCTGCTGCTGGCCTACATCCATACTACATCATTGCCTTGCTCTACGGCATCCTCTTTGACTTGATCGAGGTGATGCAAGCGCCTGTTGGCGCTGGTGCTCTTCCTCTTCAAGAGTACCGACGTGAAGTCCCCCCTGGTTGGACACCTAATGATCCTGGCTACAGCTTGAGACAGTACATGGAGAAGTTGAAGATCTGGTACAGGATCTACCAAGGGGAAGACGAAGCAGTTGGTCCTTTGGTTGCCGGACGACTGTTTGGTCAAGCTGAAAAGATTGCAATGAACTTGAAAGTCCCTCGTCCACATGGAGGATACGATCAAGGTGATGCTGCCCTTGTTCGCTTGGCGGTCGACGAGGTGATGGACCCAATGACCGGACAGGTCATTCAACATCACATTCCAAGTGGTGTTCAGACTTTGATGAACCAGTTGAGAGCTACCTTTGGACAGCAAGACCAAGACTTAGCCACCCATTCGTTGGAAAAGGCTTTCTCACTCACCCGTGGCAAGCTCAGCCTTCCTGAGTATGCAGCTGAGTTTGATCAGAGGATGGAAGAAGCCTCAGATCGTGCAGGACTTGCGGTAAATGATGTTGGACGCTTCTACTTGTTCTTCAAGAACTCCGGTTTGTCCCATCGAGACATCGACAACATCAAGCTGCAGGTTGGCGGTGACTACACTCGCTACCAAGATGCACGAGCTCTTGCTTTGCGACTTGCCAACACCAAGCAGTACAACGACCACGAGACTTTTGGAGGTTTGACAATGCAAGATGATGATCCCTACAACTACGACGATTGGACTGGCTTTGGTGATGAGTGGTATGAAGATGATTGGTGGAACCATGATGACGACTGGTATGAGTCCTACTATGAGGAGGACTACCAGAACTACTACGAGGACGATGATCCATGGTCCTGGCCGGAAGAAGACGACGGAACCTATGAACAGGAGAACAAGAAGGAGTTGCGGGAGCACTACATGAAGGACAAGAAGAACAGCAATCGGTGGAAGACTTCTACAAAGGAGGTGGAAAAGGCAAAGGAAAGTCCAGCGAAGGTTGCTTCATTTGCGGAAGCAAACACCACTACGCTGCAGACTGTCCCATGAAGTCCAATCCCACTGGTTGGAGACCAAGCTATGGAAAAGGCGGTGGAAAAGGAAAAGGAAAAGGAAAGAAAGGCAAAGGATACGGAAGAAAAGGCTTTGGGAAGTTCAAAGGAAAAGGAAAGTCAAAAGGCTTTGGCAAGAGAGGTCCAAAAGGCTTTGGGAAATTGAGTTGGTACAATGAGAAAAGAGGCCTTGGAGACTTCTCAGAAGGAATTCCAGATTCCTCCTCCGTCATAAAACAGCACCATGTCACGACTCAGTCAACTACGACAGCTCAGCACCACACGATCCACTCCTCCTCCGATGAGGAGCTCTTGGCGGCTACAAGAACGAACGCTTCAGCTGTCAATGTGGAGACAATGTGGTGTGGCTGTTGCTGAGAAGATGCTTTCTTTTGTCGCTTTGTTTCATGAGATCTTCTTCACAGTCCGTGGAGAACGTCGCAGAGGACTGATTGTGGATCCTGGAGCTGCAAGCGGTTTGGTTGGTACTGAGACGCTTCGTGACATCATCGAGAGCTGTGTGACTCCTGCAGGCAAGAACGATGAGATGAAGAACAGCTTTGAAGTACAGCTTTGACAAGACCACACCCGTTTCTGGCATTTCTGGAGAAGCGGATCACACGTTGGGTGAAGTTGTGATTCGTCTGGTGACCGGTCAAGCCATCTCATTCAGAGGAGAGATGATTGGTGGTGCAGGTTCACTATGCCCTGCACTGGTCAGCAATCCTGCCTTGAGGAAGTTGAAGAGCAAGATCTTCACCGAGTTCTTCTGCAAGGGAGATGGATTGCTGGTGGCTGGCCCCTTGGAGGACAACGAGCCCGACGGCATGAAATTCTTCCGCCTTCCTTCTCTTGACCGACAGCGGCCACTACATCGATGATGCAGCATACAACAACAAGGTCTCTGAGCAGAGCAAGAAGCAAGTGACTTTGTTTTGCCACCAAGTTGAAGAGCGAGCCGCTGGAATGTGGAACGATGTCAAGAGAATCTTCACCCTGAAGAACCCTGGACAACAGACGGAAGGTAACCGGGGAGAAATGTCATGCAAAATGTCAGCAATGTCAGGTAGTTTGACAGTTGAACCGTCGGCTGAACCATCAGCCGGAGTTGAGAAGTCAGATGCTTTGGAGAACAAGCACAAGGACATGAAGAATGAGAAAGTCAGTTTCCGAACTCACACTGAGGTGAACCACTTTGAGACGGAAGAGAACAAGGTGGATCACTATGAGCCTGTGGAGATGGAGTTGAAGGACGCTGGAGAGACGGCAGAGCTGAAGCAACACGACACTACGACTTTTGGAAGATCAGTCTTCAGTTGAGAAGTCGTCACACGACGCTACGAACCACGATCGCCCCTTGCCATGTACAGATGCTGAGGAAGACCCTACGCTGGCTGCCGGACTTCACTATGACGACATCCACCACTTCGGCAAGTACACCGAGGACCTTGTGCAGAAGCTCAACAAGCGCCACAAGGCCATTCCGGAAGAGTTCTGCTCCGAGAGTGGTTTGAGACCTGTGAGGCCAGAGAACTTCAACAGGTGGTTCTCACGGACGAAAGGACGCGGACTTCGTTGGCATTTCTGGGAACGGTTTCCTGGATCAGGACGGCTGTCTTTCATTTTGATAGCAGCTGGACTCATGGTTGGATTTCCAGTTGATCTTCGCTACGGTTGGAATGCCAATGATCCTGCTCAAATGTCTATGCTTCGTCAAGCCCAACAAGAATTTCTTCCTGGAGTTCTTCACATGGCGCCAGACTGTGGACCTTGGTCTGTTTCTGGAAACCTGCGCCCTCCGGAGCTTAGAGCAGAAGACCGGCTTCGAGACAGGAATGCACTGTTGCTATTGCAGGAGGCTGCAGAAGAACAGTCCCGAGGAGGTCGAGGCTACAATGTGGAACAGCCCTATGGAAGTGCCATGTGGAAGGAAGATGCTTTGAACCCTCTTCGACTTTCAGCCATTGAAGACCACCGAGATCGACAACGATGTGATCAATGCATGGTTAGGAGCCAGAGATGAACATGGCCTACCGATTCAGAAGGCCACCGGATTTGGTTCTAACTTCAAATGGAAAAAGACAGCAATCCGCTGTTCAGGACATCCTGGACAACCTCACTCCCATCTTCAGGGAACAGCTTCAGATGGAATTACTCGCACTGCTAAGGCTGCGGTGTATCCTCGAGAGATGTGCCAAAGAATGAAGAAGGACGTGATCAAGTTTCTAGACCAAAGAGACTTGCTGAAAATCAAGACATGGCCTGGAAGCTTTCACATCTTGGTACACTTCTACGAGTGCATCCGCTGTCAACTTGGCAGGTCTGCTCCTTCAGATGCGGAACACACTTTGGTTCCTGGACAATGCAAATATGGACGCTGGGCTCCCGGAACAGGCCCACGAGCTGGAGCTGCCAATGCACCAGCTGACCCAGTCAGACAGTGGAAGTTGAAGACCAACAATGAGAACTTCGACACCATCAAGCTTGAGTGCGACATCAGCGTTGCATCAGATGAAGGAAGTCGACGCCTTCTCAAGAAACTTCTCATGGAGGTGACCCAGAATGCTCTCAAGACTCATGGCAGAAAGAAATCACCAGTGAACCACTGGAACGAGAGTGTTTTTCACCTTTCCCTTTTCAAGGACATCCTCAAGGAGACCATGATGGTGAAAGGCGTTCACATCGCTTTGCACCCCTTCAAGAAGCAGAAGCCAGACCCTCAACTGGCTATGTCATCAGCCTATCTTCGGATGATGATCGTTGGGAACGTCAAGGATTGGAAGGTGATCCGCTGGAAGATCTTCGAGAGCTTTCCTTCTCGCAGGTCAATGAAGCCGTGGACTTCGAGGACTGGATGATCACCGTCTTTGGAGTTGAACCTGGAAACATGGCTTCCCCTTCTACACCTGGTCAACATCATCGAAGGAATCCTCCTGAACCTCCACTTCCACCACGAAGAGATGACACTTTTGAACTTCCAGAAGTGCTGGAAATTCCAGAAGATCGACGACCAGCAGAGATTGTTGGAGGTGGAGCTTATGAAGATGATCAACCAGATCGAGGAGAAAATGGAGAAGAAGAGTTTGAAGCTAGTGATGCTGTTGGACAAGTTCAACCTTTGAAGCCCAACTACAACCTTCGTCGAGTTCTTCAGAAGCTACCACAACTGGTTGCTGCAGGTGACAACTTGAAGGCTAAACGACTTCTACTTGGACTCAATGAGCGTCTATGGCACAGCCCCATCAACGACTACCTCAACTTGCTGCGTCGCTGTGGAATGGACACGGACGTGCTCGACTTGGCAAAAGAAGCAGTACAAGAATGCTGCATCTGCCGGAAGTTCGTTCGACTACCTCATCGACCGCAAATGCGAGTTGGCGGTGCAATTTCCTTTGGAGACACCCTGCAGATTGATTTGTTCTTCCTGCTGGACAGCACATTCTTGCTCATGGTCGACGAGGCCACAAGGTTCAAAATGTGCAGTGTCTTGGCTGGACAAGAGTCAGAACAGATCCTGGAAGCTTTGCTGAAGTCATGGATCTACTTGTTTGGACCCCCTTCAAGAATTGTGATGGATCAACAAGTGCACATGAGTCTGGAATGGAGTTTGAAAGATTCAACATCTCCAGAGTTCCTAAAGGAACAACCTCCGGAGCTGCTGCCAATCAACATACTGGCACAGGACTTGTTGAACGTCATGTCCAATTGATGAAGTTGATCATGTTGAAACTACAGGCTGAGATGTCAAGACAAGGAGTGACTTTGGAGAATGAAGAGCTGGCAGGTGAAGCTGCTATGGCCCAGAACATCACCTTGAACTATGGTGGAGTTACTCCTGCTATATGCGTTTTTGGCACTTTGCCCCGTGGTTTCTATGAGGAAGATGGAAGAGGAATTATGGCGACAAGTGGAGCACTTCAGACGGACCTCACTGTCTTTGAGCGAGCTCTACGCATTCGACAAGCTGCTTTGGCCCAATGTCATCAGGCCATCAATGAGGATGGAATTGCTCGAGCTTCAAGAAGTCGCCCTCGACATCTTGACACACAAGACTTGATCATGGGAACATCTGAGGTGGAATTCTACAGAGAAAATCCTGGAGACCCTGGAGGCTGGCGTGGACCCGCTTTGCTTTTGAGATTAGAGACTGAGGAAGGAACTGCTGTAGTTCAATATCAAGGACGACCATACCTTGTTTCCCTCAGACACATCAGGCCCTTCCGTGGAATCTTCATGGTGACTACGTCAGAGCCTTCAGCAGAACATGCTCTACTACGACTTCTTGGTTTCGTTGAGCAAGCTAGTCGACAAGATTCACTACCTTGGCTGGCTCAAACAGCGGAATGGAAAGTGGACACATTGTCCAAGAGACACTTCAGCTGTGCTCGAGATTGTCAAGAAGGCCGAGATGGTTTCCTCTTCTATGACAAGACGACCTCTACATGGAATCACGTATGGAGGATCTCTTCGTCACTTCAAACCCCCTTCAGGTACCACTGGAATCATGATCACTTGGATTCGTGGAGGAAAAGAATATGCGGTGCAACAACACCAGAGCGATCACCATGTCAAGATGAAGAAGATTTCAAGCTACGCAAGAGAAGAGATTTGTCTTCTCTACTTCTACTACTACGAGATCAAGGAACTTGAAGCAGAGAAGGACCAGAAGAACAAGCAAGAGACCATTCAGATGGACACCTCCTCTTCTACAAGCCCTAAGGACGATGTGGAAATGACAAAGTCTGAGAATGACATCCAGAACTCAAGAAAGAGAGATGGACCTGAGACCCGCTCTGTGGTCATTGCTCCTGAAAAGAAGAGACAACGCAACTACTTCCTTGAGATTGACAAGGCGATGGACTACATGAAGGAGTACCTGTACTACCAGAACAGAAGCTGCTGGATCAAGATGGAACTTCCTCCTAACTGGCGGAACGATCGCAATCTTGTGATTGAACATCAGAAGATCATGAGGCTGCACTACTACAACGAGCGGAAGAAGAACTTGCCGGTGCTCTTCAACATCGACTACAAGTACGATGGTCATGCCTTGGCTTGCTTGAGAACAGCAAGAATCTACAAGGTCGACGATGCGACCAGCAACATCGATGAGGCCAATTTGGATCCCTCTCTTTGGCCAGAAGTGGATAAAGCAGATGAGGCAGAAATCCGACAGTTTGCTGATGAGAAAGCATTCAAGAAGGTTCATCGCTCCCAAATCACTTCAGATATGGTTCAAGTGGATGGAGTTTGGATCAGGAAGAGAAAGAGATATCCAGATGGAACTTTGAAGATGAAATCAAGAATGTGTGCCCGTGGTTGCTTTGATCAGCAGAAGTCACAACTGGTGACACGCTCGACAACGGCAACAAAGCTGTCGCAACGTTTGGCAGTGTCTACAGCTGCTAGAAAAGGTTTGCGGTTGGAGGAGTCCCTTGACATTGCAGGTGCCTTTCTCAAAGGCTACAGCTTTGAGGCCATCCAAAAGGCTTTGAAGAAGAGAGGCATTCATGCTCCTGAAAGGATAGTGATTGTTTTCCCTCCTGCAAATGTTTGGTCATTTGGCAAAGTCTGATCCTCAGTTCGACATCGGAGAGGACAAGATCCACGACTACGGTTTGCTTTGCTTGAAGCCCCCTTGGCTTGGCAATTGGTTTTGCATGAGTACATCCTGTCAGAAGGAGCTACTCCGAGCAAGCTGGATGAGAACTTTTTCACATGGAAGAAAGAAGGCATTCCAGATGGAATCTATGGAGTTCTCACTTGCCATGTTGATGACCTTGCCATTGCTGGAGAACAGAAATGGCTAGATGGTTTGCACGACCGCATGGTGAAGACGTTCAAGAAGGTTTCCCGACAAGTGCTACCTTTTGAACACTGTGGTGCAGAATACTCTGAAACCAAACAGGGTTACTGCATCAGTCAGAAAGCTTTTATGGACCGCATGAAACCAGCTGAAATCCCCAGTCGAGCTAAAGAATCAGATCTCACACCTGAAGAGGTGACATCGTTCAGATCAATACTTGGAGCTTTGCAGAGGTCTCATTGCAGAGGTCTCATTCTTGCAGAGCCGAGTTACTTCAGCGAAGATTCGAGACTTGAAACAAGCCAATGTTGTCTTGAAGAAAGCTCAGGAGTTGAAAGACCTTGGCATCCACTACAAGAAGTTCCAAACAGATCGTCAACGGCTAGTTTGCATCCACGACGCAAGCTCAGCTGCGAAAGGTCGCAACTATGCTCAAGAAGGAGTGCTGATTTGCATGATGGATGACAACTTTGTGAAGGAGACGGCCCCCACGTGGTGTTCAGATCAAGAAGCACTACTTCATGGAGGAGTCGCTCATGTGATCTATGCTCATGGCTGTAAGGCAAAACGAGTGTGAACATCCCATGCTGAGACGCTTCGCTTGGCAGAGATGTTGCATCCCAAGATCGAGCCCACGATCAAGGACTTGATTGAGGTTCAAGAAGGTGGACACCGTGAACTACCTCTTGACTTCTATGGAGATTGCCGAGATCTATACGAACTAGTCACAGGTGAACGCACCTTGCCCCAAGACAAGAGCCAGAGATTGTATGTGCTTGCGATAAAAGAAGCCCGTCTTGCTGGGCGCATTCGCTACACTAGCATTGTCCCCACAGAGAGCATGACAGCAGATAGTCTGACCAAAGCTATGATCAGTTCATGCATGCTGCTGCTCTTGAGTGCTGGTGTAATCAGTTTCAGAAACGAAGTTGATCATGCAGTACAGTCACGAACCGTGCCTGTCTTGGACGAGATTGGTGAAGAAGAGTTGTTGAAAAGTGATGAGGAAATCAAGAAGATGACCAGTGGAAAGAAGCTCAACACCTTTGGCATGAAGGTTTCTGGGCTCAAGACGTTGCTAGTGATCTCCAACGTGTCGGTGACCATGGCGAACAATGCTGCGCATGAAGTTCCTGACGGTGAACGACAACACCATGATCTATTTGATGATCTTCATGACGATGATGTTCGCGATCATCATGGAGAAGTTGATCACCTATGGCTTTGGCTACATCCGGAACTACATCCGGAACTACTTGACGAAAACGAACGTGAAAATCGAGAATGTGGCGATCAAGAAGGAACCTATGGATTCAACAGGATCCAGGAAAAGAAAGGCGATGGTCAATGAAGGCGAAACCATTGCTATGGAAGTTGACCGTTGCGCCATCTTTGATGCCGAAGAAGAAGAAGATCGTGAAGTCACAATAGATGAGCTTGAACGCCGACTTGAAGAGAAAGAAGACTACATGGAAGCTTTGACAAAGAATAGAGATTACTACAAGGATCAGTGCCTTGAATTCAAAGAGGCAATGGCCGATCAAGTCAAATCTGCAGACAAATTAAGTGAAACACTTGGAAGAGTTGGTGAAAGCTAAGCAGGAAACGCTGAGACTCAACAGCGTTCGCTTCGGAAACTTGCAGACAAAGTTCATCGAGACGGAGAAGGAACTTGGAAATCTGCAGAAACGCTTTGACACCTTGCTGAACCGTCTTCATGAAGGTTCAAGTGCTTCGAGCGAGACGAACCAGGAGCTGTTCGTTTCCAAGGAGAATCAGAAGGCTTTGCAGAAGAGCCTTGATGAGAAGCTTGGAGAGATCGATGAGAAGAACGACCTCTTGATCAAGAAAGACTTCGAGTTGGTCGACAAAGACGTGCAGATCGGTGCTTTGAAAGAGCAACTTGAAAGATTTTTTCTTTGTATTCGGGGTTGGCTCCCACAACCGGGGTTGGCATTTAGAAGGCCTCTCAGTACTACAAGGTTGTGATGATCAGAGCATTCTGCCATCATCGCGCAACTGTTCTCTTTTGCACACTCTGCCCTGTCAGTGTCCAAAGCTGGTCTAAGACTATATTATTTGAATCATGAACGACCGCAAAGGGAAAACTAAGAATCATTTGGCGGCTCGAGACTCAATGATTCANATCAGAGCATTCCGCCATCGCGGCACTGTTCTCTTTTGCACACTCTGCTCTGTGTCCATAGCTGGTCTAAGACTATTACTATTGGCAGAATCATGAATGGCCACAAAGAATCATTTGGCGGCTCGAGACTCAATGCTTCAAGGAGTCACATTGAATTGAAGGTTAGTAGATTCCTGGCGGAATGGCATGGTCTGATCTTCATCATGATGATGGTGGTTCAAAGGAGTTACTGCAGATTGAAGGCCATAATGTGTAACCATGGTCGTGATGATGTGAGGGATTCGGGCAGAGCTCAATGCCATGAAGCCGAGACAGGGACACTTCAACGTGTAACGATAGCGGTGATGATGCGGGGGAGTCTCGCGGCAGGTGTCATGCCATGTNAAGCCAAGGCAGACCTCCCAGCCCTCAGCCTCCACCAACTCCCCAGACAACGTTTGTTAAAAAAACTCTGTTGAGCAGGATTCATTCTGCATTCGTAAAAAGAATGGAGGAGAAAAGGAGGCCTCGTTGCATGCCACGTCAGCGGTCCACTTTCATTTGTTCAAGACTCGACCACGGTTCCACGCCGATTCCACCACCGCTTACGCAACGATCGCGTAAGCAGCAGTGAAACGGTAGCGCTGCGCCCCGTCCCTTCCCCCCAAACGTTGCGTGACTCCCGTTCCAAGGCCATGCAGTCAATGCTGCCAGGATCGATTCTAACTTTTTTCCTGCTCAACGCAATTCTTCGCATGAACGCTCTCTGGGCGGGGGGGCTGGGAATGAATATCGATGTATGGATAAGTGTACTTTTGATTTTTTGCAGTTCTTTTTTGTTTTCTTTTGGTATGATTCCACCATGAGTATTTTTTAGGAGAACAAATGTAGACTGAGATTCAAATTCCACCAAATTCTGGAATGCAAAAAAAATCCAAACACGACGCAAAAACAAATATTTTGCGATTGCCTTTCAATGTCAGGCTGGGAAAAATATAGAAGTGACATAGCAAGGATGTGACTGAGATTGAAGTGATGATAGTTACAACTGTTAAGTAGACTTAGGGCGGTTGCTTACGGCCGCCGCTGGCACTAATCATAAGCAAGGTTTATTTACGTGTGAAGTTTAATGATTAAGGGAAGAAATGATGAAAGCGACTCCATGCCCACAGCGAGCACGTTGCTGAATAGATTTATTAATGGAATATCATCTAGTAGTAGATGCAGCCTGCGTGCGGCCATGATACTTAGCCATGGAAAGCTCAGGGCCCCAGAGTTTGGAAACCAAGCCCAATAAGTAAAAGATCTGGAGCTGGGAATGGATGGATGACAAATAAGAATAGACTAGTAAGAGTTATGAAAAATTACGGCCGTAAAGGCCCAGAAAATAAGAACTACTGCGCTTAAAGCAACTTTCTCCGCGCCAACTCAGTACCGCAGTCGGCAAGCTATTTTACTGGCAAGCGCCTCTATTATAGTAAGCAGGGTTCCATCGTGTCACAGGTGGCAGAGGCGGCACCGGTTTGACGGGCACTGCATCACGGCACAGTAGGCATTAGATCACTTGGACAGCTGGCAGCTGCTGGACAGCGTCGCTTTGGTAGTTCAGTCTTGAGCCATTATGAATTTATCTTAATAAAATATCTATATTTAATGCAACGCTTCTTTTCCAAACTTGTTGGTCAGCTTAGTGTGGATGACAAACATAATTTCTGAGACACCTTACGGCCAAACCCAAAGTTGAACCATGCACCATACATAAAATGCAACTGTAGTTCAACGTATTTTGGAAACGTATGAAAATTGCTTGGAACATGTAAACAATCAATGACACGTTGACAATCCGTATTGTTTCAAACAGTGGGTCATCCGCAGTTTAAAAAAATGGATGCGGTTCGGTTTGATTGCAAAATCGATTTGTCTGAATCTCTCTGCCCAACGGAAAGTTACATTGTGAAATCACTCCGAAGTCAAACCGTTTTTTTTCAGCACAGTGAGCTCGCCGCCGCGGATCGTTTCAAAAACTACCTCCTGCCATGTCTTTGGCAGAACAGGCCCTAAGAGACATCAAGTAGTGCATCGTGTTCCTCCGCCTCTTCCTCGCCCTGTTCTGGGCACGGATCTTCCGTCTGTTCCGTACCAGCTGCAGGTCCGACGCCATCAGACTTCAACCCGGCAGCCTGCCATTTTTTGATCCGTTCTTCTAACTCTGCGCTTTTCATTGTACAACATGGTACTCTGTCTTTGAAAGTTGCCGTATTTTTGTTTAAGCTTGGCCTTCAGCTTGGCTGCGGAGTGAGCTTCGTCCATCATGGTCACCTTGTCAATTTGGATGAAGAAATCCGTCAAACTTTTTATAGTTCAAACGAGCGAAGCTGTGAAAACCTTGAGTTGCGAACTGACAACTGAACTGCATCTGGTTTCGAACCGCCCCCTTCAACGAACTTTCGTACGGCCTCCTGAGAAGAAAACAATTTGAACAATGATTTGCTAACTTCAAGCAACGAACAAATTGAACGCAAACCAAATGTCAATAATTGAATGCAAACCAAATGTCAATACTATGCGAAAGCGTTCTGAGCATCAAACGGCAACATCCAGCAACTGCTCTTCACTGACAAATTCGCGTGGCTTGACCTAAAGACATGACGATTCACTCATCAACACTCATACAAATAAAACGCAACAACATGCAAGTGGTTCAATGCGCATTTAATCTCAAATTTCCATAATTACCAGCTATCCATCCAATTTGCATGTAAGCCCAGGACTGTGCAAAATTCACGGCCATTCATTCGAATCCCATATTTGCCAGTCTCGTGGTATCGATATTTGTAGGCCCTGTCTGGAACGCCATTAGCCTTGGAGGCAGGTCGCTTGAGAGCGCTTGGCCGCTTCATCGGCTCAGGCTCAGAGGTGGGTTCCTGGTCATCAGCACCTGGATCATCAACTTCAGCTTGTTCTGGCGCTGGTTTGGTTTTCATAGCTTTTGCTTTGGGTTTCTTTGGAGACGCCTTGGATTTTGTCGCTGTTGATTTCTTAGCTGCAGCTGCGCTACTACTGCTACCCTTTGACTTCGCCTTTGCCTTAGCCTTTGTCTTAGGCTGCCCCTTTGCCTTTCCCTTCGCCTTTGCCTTCGCCTGTGGTTTCTCAGCGGCCTTACTACTACTAGAAGGTAATTTTGCGGCAGACTCAGGAGGTGCAGGTGTGGTCACACTGGGTAAAGGGCTGCTCCCTGGCTTCGGACGCTTTGCATTTTTGGGGGGTGGTTCAGCATCAGAAAGCTCCGTAACATCTTCAGGCATCTATCTTGTTCAAGCTTGAAACTTGATCAAGCTTCAAACACACTACGATCCCCAGTCACTGTATGATCCTTCAAAATTGCAGCAGCACGACCAAATCAAATGATCATAAGAATGCATCACACGGCAAAAGAAAAAACTCACCAAACTTCACAAAGCGAGTTGCGTCAAAATCAAAGTTAAAGAGAACGGTTTCGCACAGCGATGCAAGCGACCAGCTCTGTTTGGCAATGATGTCCACAGTATGGTCCATAGTGAACCTCTTTGCAATCATAATGTTCAAATCAAAATCATATGCCGAAGAGTAGCCAGCTTCATGGCTTCCCTATGATCTGTTCGCATATCGTTCCTTTGCAAAGTAACGGAAAATTGCAGCTTCAGTCTCCAGACTGGCCTGCTGACAGTTTGCTGCTGAATGATTTTAATGATACGAAAAAACATCCTTTGATGTCCAATAGAAACCAGGACGAAACACAAATGAAATCAAATTAGCCAACTGTACTCGATACCTACAGTACTGCAACTGCCACAGGCAATCATTATTACCCAGGGCACCAAGCACCAACAAACGGCAGCACCACCAAAGATGTTATATATATATATATCTAATTTCGTTGTCATGAAAGTAACTTCCAACTTCCCTCTCTTATTTCTATATATTTCAGGCGCTGAGATTGTATAGCGCTTAGCAGCTGAGCAAAATCATTGAAGCTTGACAGCAGTGTTCGGCTCCAAGCGGGTCTTGCAAAGCAACCACAGCTTTGGCTTGATGGTTGACAGCACCGTGTGGTCTAGCTTCACCTCCACATCACTTGCTGCAAAAAGAGAGATACTTCATCCCTCAAGGAAAGATCATATTCAATTTTGAAATCAAATACATAGAATTCACAAAAAGTGAGGATGTGATAATAATGGGAGATCATAGGAGTTTTCCAAGCTATGTTATTGCTGCCAATTTTGTTGCTTTAACACGCATCTGACATTTTAACCCTTAGAGCCGGCACCTCCCAAAGAATGCGGCAATGCTGGGACGCAGGTAGCTTCGAAAAACCAACATCGGAAATCATCTGCGGGCTCGGCACAGTGCCCGCCGGCAAGTCTGGCGGAAGAAAGAGGGCTCCAAACATCGAAGCTCGAACTGCGGAATCTGGCTTTTCTTCCAATCGGCGAGGGATGAAGCAGCTGATCATGGCCCTGGGTTTTACATTGTATCTGAAAGGAGCCACAGTCCCATCCTCCTGATAGCGAAGGAATCAGTCATGAGTGCTTTGGTCTTGGTTTGTGAAAACCACATCAACTGCAACAGCAACCAACTGATGATAACTTAAACCTGTAGCTCCTCAACTAAATAAATATCGCTTATTAATCGTCAGTGTGAAGGTGAAGCGAAGCACAACACATAATGATAGACAGAGTCCTTCAGTTTGGGGCTCAAGTCATGACCCTCCATGGTGAGCTCAGTGAGGCCACTGCTCTGAGTCGCATCGCATGCCAAGTTAGCCAAACAAGTCACTGCCTTGGAGGAAGAATCAACACGGACAAAGGGCGCAGTGTCGCTTGTAAGCTTCCAAGGCAGCATGTAATCGCGCAGGGACTCAGCAGTTCCTGGCAAAACTTCAATGAGTGTTTGTTGGAACTAAAGCTCAAAACAAAGTTCAAACATGCAAATCAACAAAGAGGCGCCTGAGGGCTTGTCAACGAAGGACCCAAGATTGAAGCCAAAGAGCTCCATTGGCCCAATTTCAGCAGAAACCGCATTGAAGTTTGTAAGCCAAACTTCACATGGATTATCCTTGGTCATGACAATCTGGACCAGCTCATTCGATGTTTGGGCGCTCGCTTTGATCCTAAGAGAGAAAAGGAAAAGACCTTGAGCAGCAAACGAAGTACGCAAACCAACCAAAAAAATACACCACTCATTTTCCAACTTTCAAATCCGAGGATCACTTTGGAGGTCTCAAACTCAACTTGTGGAAGCTGAGTAGGAAAGTTGAAATGCTTCATGTGATTCAAAGGCTGATCTCCGTCTGCAAAAATGGGCCGGCACAATGTCCTCTCTTCTCTCGCCTCGGAAGCCGGAGATCTAGAAGCCATGACCATCTGCGTAGTCGAGCCACTCTCCAAGTAGAGCTCGTCAATCGCCGCAACTATTTGGTCAGACTTCTTGCTTCCCAAAGTCTCTCGAACAGAGTCAGGTAGCCTGAAGAAAGGTCGAGGGCCAAAATCATGTGCGAGATTCAAATGAAACGTAATAATAGTGACTGCACCAAGCGGCTACTGTTACTGTCAATAAACTGCAAAAAGAAATCTCAAGCTTCCAACGTGCGCGCTATTGAATTTACTCTGCAAACAAGAAACTTCAAAGTCTTGCCATCCCGGCCCAAGACTTTTAACTGTGGCATGGCCTCATCGAAAGCTGCAGAAGCCCGCTTTGAGGGCCCAGCCTCGGACAAGTGTCCCAATGCTCCTTAGGTGAAACAATCATTGTAGAAGAAACCGAAAAATCAGCAATCGATCACAGAGATTTAAATGTATTTGCTGGCTATACGGCTATACATTATGAACTTTGATAAAACAAGTTGTTTGTCAATGCTAGGTCCAAGACTTTCATCATTTGTCCAACAATCAAGTTCTTCATCTCGGCCAGCCCATGGTTGTCAGCATCATCGGCTGTGAAGTAAGCAAGGTACCGCCAATCAAATTTCGCTGGAGTTCTAAGGAATTTGAACTGTAAGGCCCAAAGCGCCTTGCCCCACTCATTGAACCTCATAGTAGCCGAAAGTGAACTTGGACACTTGGAGTTTTAAGATTCCACAATAATTGTAATAACCAACAAACCAACAACTGTAAATTGTAAATCAAATCAATACCAAAACAAATCAATAAACAAACCAAAAAGAACACCAACAAACACACAAAACAAAACAAAACAAAAGGCCAGAAAAGAAACAAAACAAACAAACAAGCAAGCAAACATACAAACACTCCGACAGTCAAACAAATAGACAGACAGGCAAGCAAACAAACAAACAAACAAAAAAACAAACAACAAGCAAGCAAGCAAGCAAGCAAGCAAGCAAGCAAGCAAACAAAGAAAAAAATAAAACCAAACAAAACAAAACCAAGCGTACAAAACCAAGCACCAAACAAACAAACAAACAAACAAACAAACAAACAAACAAACAAACAAAACAAACAAAACAAACAAAACAAACAAAACAAACAAACAAACAAAGCCAAACAAAGCCAAACAAAGCCAAACAAACAAAGAAACACCCAAACAGAGAAACAACAAGCAAGCAAACAAACAAAGAAATACAGACATGCATGCAAAAAAAGCAAGAAGCCACAAAATTATACCTTGTGGGTTTACTTTCACTTTAAATTTCACAGGTAACTACGGTTGGCTACCTCATTTAGCTGTCTTGGATGTCACCAGGAAACCGATTGGCCAGCAGGTCCAATATGTAGAATGAGCCCTGGGGTTGAACGCCATCGACCAAATTCTCCAGAACCTCTCGCGTGCAATCAACTCCGCGTTGTTGGGCCTTGCAACTTCAAAGACAGAACAAAGGTGGTAACTGTTTAAAGTACTGGGTTGTTTAAAGTACTCTCTTCCCAGAGTTTTGACTGAGAAAAATAAATTCACAGCCCAGGCACCCGTTGAGATGGTCCAGGAGCGCGGTCATCAAGGGAAATCAAATCAGTGACTCTTGCACGGGAGACTGGCCCCACCTGCCCTGAGATAAGGGCCTTGCTCTTGAGGAATCCGCCAGATTTGGCGTGCAAGTTGGAAATGAAGAGAGCACCTGCAAAGCATAATAATGAAAGCTAAGTGTTGTCTTAGGAACTGAGGGTGAGTATAAAAAAAACATGTTTAACAATTGATGGTCATCCATGGCGCCTTGCACAATCCTCTTCCGCTTGTCATTGGCATGATGGCTTTCGTGGAATTGGACACCAACTTCCCACTGTTCGGCTGACCTTGGCGCTAAGAGAGGAAAACAGGAACTAACAACAGAAAGAAACAAGAACAGGGTTCATTTTTCATTAAAAACCAGATCAGAGCTTTAAAAATAAATTGTATTTGGCTATGGAGTGGTCTTTGTTCTCCATGGCTTCATATCTATTGCTGCAGTTTGTTCAAATATGATGCATAAGGCCAAAAAATAGTCAATTTTGTTTTGGGAACTGTTAGGAACTTATTGGGCTTGAAACCTTAAAGCCCGAGAAAGTTTCAAAAGATGCATTGCGTGCGCGGTCCCAACTTGACCTTTAGAGGGTCTTCCGTAAACAGGCTATTAATTATTATTCGAAGCCTCAGGAGGAAAACACTTGTCTGGTTTCTGCAACAATTTGTTGCGTTGTTGTTGCACACTGATCAAATAAAGATCTTGCAAACATTATGTCAAGTCGCGATTTTTTCAGAGTGGGCTGGGGTATTAATGTACAATAATCTGCCCTGAAACCTTGATGAATGATCCACTCCAACTTTCTATATCAACTAATGGAAACTGCACGGTAGTTGAAAAATAAACTTGCACCAAGAATCAGCAGCATCCTGTCTTGAATCAGACGAAGGTTGTTGATGCAGGTGTTCTTGTCACAGGATGTGTGAGCAAGGGGGTACAAAACAAACGCAGCGCAGTTTGGGTTGGAATTCAAGATGGCGCGTGCAGTGTCGCAGGCATCTTCCATGTGTCCAGAACCTGCAATGATTTCAGAACAATGATAGTAGTATGCTGAACACTTGCAGCTAGAGTGGTATTTGATACACAGCCAAGTGGCGAGCAGGAAACACTGAAGCATCTAGGATGATAAGCGTAAACCTTAGCGGGGCCCGCAGGACAATATTAGCAATTCTTTCTATAGGGTTTTTTAGTATGGTGGGCGACTACTACACCGGTCACTATCTAAGAAAATTCTGTCAAGGAGCGAATCTCCGCCATCGCCCTGGCTGGACTGGAACTTGAGCAGTTCTGCATGAGCCTCTGATAAGGTTGTTGTAACTTCATTCACCACGTACAGGTGATGAGTCCTCATGTACTCTTCATTCCAATCTTTACCTCGCTGGTAGCGATGCTGCAGGTATTGCAGATCAAGGCCGCCCTAAGTCAACAGGGGGGCTGCAATTCAACGTTGAAGGTAATGACTAATTAAAGATTTTGATGTTGGAAAGCGGATCATGAAGTTGGGGCACTTGTCGATTCGCATGGGCTTGTGCTCGATCCAGCCAATTCTTCATGGCCCCGATGTCTTCCATGCAACTTGTCTCGGCATGCTCCATATTGGCATGCTGCATCTTCACAGCCAACCTTGAAAAAATGCATTTCGCGTTTGCAGAGTTAGCCACTGTGACGCTGGCTCTTCACAGCCAACCTTGAAAAATGCATTACATGTTTGCAAAGTTAGCCACTGAAGTGCGGATTGCAAGCATTTAATTTTTCAAGCCAGATACTCTTCAGCCTGGGCAGCGTGCATATCGTCCACCTCCGAGTGTTTTTTCACAACATGTAAGAGTAAAGAAAAACCAGTTGCTGTCATGGTGATGGTTCAATGAAAAATCAAATGATTCACCCGCCTCTTTTTGATGTTTCTTGCACACAACACGGAACAGCCCCACACGTTGCAAATCCACAGGAGGAACCGAGTCTGATAGAAGTTGAAGTAAATCCGAGTCTGCGAGCCTCAAGTGGAACCTCACGTTCTTTGCTCAGAGCCAAATTTTGACCCCAAAAAACGAAAGTGGAAACGAAGCAGCTAAGGGACTGTTTGTGCAATGCCTCCAACTCCTTCTTCACAAAGTGTTCCGGGAAACTCGCCTTGAACTGCTCGCAACACGCAACAAAGGCTGCACAAACTCGCTGCAATCCTTCCTTAGTAAGACCGGGAATGAAAAACATGTATATACTTGCGCTTGGGGTGATATGCTTGGCACGATTGCATCCCCATTGCAACTCGTCAACGCTAAATGGTTCAGAGAATCGATTTGCTGAAAATTCCACGGCTTGCGAAACTTCGCAGGGGTGTTGACAAAATCATTGCCCAAGCGTACGCATAAATGTTGCAGAATCTCAGGTCCGTTGATGAGCTCCGCTTGCCACGCCACCATTCCACTTCCTGCAGAGCAGAAATCGGTGTTGAACACACCTTCTGCTATTGCCTCGTGCGTCACGAACTTTGAGACGGAGAATCGCCTGGAACGGTTTTTTGCTGGGCCAAAACAGGCCAGAAAGAAAAGGCACCAGGGCAAATCCAGTGCTTGTTATGTTTTACGAAAAGTAAAATTGGTGTGTGCGCAGTGTGAAGTTGTGCTTGTTGAAATCCTGACTTGCAAAACCACAAGCCAAATTTATGGAGTTCTCAAAAAGTCAACAACCAAATTAGATTTCATCAAGTTCAAGGCTTGGGAAATATTTTTTCAAACAAATCAAATGGTACATGATTCGGAGCCATACCAAACAGCTGAACACAAATCAAGGAATCCGGAAGTGAATCCACGCGCTTCCCGAAAGACTTTTATCAAGAAATCGGTGAATTCTAGTGATATTATAGTTGATTCTAAAAAAAGAATTGTCAGGAGAATAGTTTTTCGTATCAACCCAGCAGCTGGACGAGCGCCGTCAATTGGCCAACCGTTGTTTCATCGATGCTGTTGAGAAGAGCAAAAACTGCTTTGCTCTCAAGTTTGCCTATTTGGTAGGCTTCAGCAAGGTCTGCCGCCCTGTTCCACGCCTGATGGTATTCAAAGCGACTGAAACATAGTATGATGTCAAAATCAAATTTTACTCGAAGTAAAACGTAAAGTAAATGAAAATTCAAGATCCAACGCCTGCTCAGATGAATCACTCATACCAAGTTTGCCAAGAAATTTCAGTTGGTAGCACAAGTTGAAGGCATTTGGTCGCCGCCGGATAGTGGATCCCAGGGTGATCAATCTATTCTGGTCAACCAATTTGGATAGTTCGTTGTTGGCCACCACAACTACATTGGCACAAATGGTTCCGAAGGTCCTGAGTATTTTCAGAGACATGTTGAATCTAAAACTAGCAAAACATTCCAAACGCTGCAGTGTGTTGTCATCCAAATACGGTGGCTGTCTTGTTCAAAATCACTTGGACAAAAAAGGATCATGATGAATATGCACATTCGAACGTCATGACTGAATCTGAAGCAAATCAAAAGCACTCTCTGTACTGAGAAGTTTGGTAGTTACGTCTTCCATGTTTGATTTGACGAAGCATCTTCAGTTGTCCTTCGAGGCCCTTGGCAAGCGCCTGCTCTTAGATCCGAAAGTTCAAACACATATTGAAACAAATATTTCTCGGCTCACAATTCAGTAGCAACTCAGTTCTCAAAACAACAATTAAACGATTTCACTCTGATGGCCTCCCAAAAGGGTGGATTCTCAAAAGCGATGTGTACCACCAAAATGAACACCAATGAACGTGTCCAACCCTTGCAGTACACGATACCATGGGCTTGGAGCATGTCTGGCAGATCTGCAGCTTTAATTTCAGAAGAATCACACCTAAACGACGAAACCATCCCCAGCTCCATTCGTGGTTTTGTGATAACCAGCCGTTCTGTTCCTGGTTCTGATGGATTTGTCAAGAATCCATTCATGCAGATCAACTGTCCAAGTTGGCGGACCACTTCCTGAGAGTTGATCATCGGAAAATCAAACACGTAATATCACGCTGCAAATCACGTATGTTGGTTCAAACTCAATAGCTATTTCATACACATCCAAAAGTCTATCTCACACATTCCCTTCAGCCCACACTGCGACTCCCATGGCAAATGCCATGGACGGAGAAGCACATTTCCATCTTTCTCCAATGACGCCGGCCCAGCGTAGTTCCTAGGCATCAAGCAAACACTGGTCATCAAACCATTGTTGCCGCAGTGAATGTAATGAGACCCCGACAACAAAGGGTCAGCAGGAAAGCTCTCCTCCATCCACTCCATGAATCGTAGAACATCTTCCTGACAGTTCAAGTGCATAGCCCAAAGCAATCATACTGTTCACCTAAATTTAAGAGGCTGAATGAATTTTGAATGAACGCAGAACATTGACATCAGAGTTCCCGGCTCGACGTGAGAGTTTGGCAGAGAAGTACTTGTCCAGGCAACCAAACTCACCCATGATCACATTCCTGTGGGGGTAGTAGAGGTTCTTGTGGAGTCAGCAAGCGGACGAGGCTTAAAAGACAACTAAAATAGATCTCAATGAAATGCGAACACGTTGCAAATTGTCTGTGAACATTTGCACGTACTCGACGTCAATCATGGTGTCCAAAGTTTCTTCATCTTTCACAGATTTGCTGGATTTCAATTTTGGAGTGGTGCCGCCACCCGCAGGTTGTGTAGAGCGACGCTTACGAAGGCTCATTCCCGTCAATTGGTTTCGAAAAAACAGCTTGGAGCCCAGACTTCCTTTTAAACAGGCGCAGACAATCAAAGACTGCGCGCACCATGAGAGATGACTCTATATTGTGGACATTCAGTACCAAACAGCGATGGTATAATACTTTTTTCAACGCGCCATGACACACAACGGATGCGCTCAAATTGTCAATTTTTGGCAAAGCTTCACGTGCTGGCAGCTGGACACGCAACCGCGCACGTGCTCAAATTGTGAATTTACAAATGCGGATCATCGTGCTGGCAGCTGGACACACAACAGATCATGCGCTCACATGTGAATTTGCAAAGATTCGTATCCTGCTGGCAGCTGGGGACACACAACGGATCATGCGCTCAAATTTGAGTTTGCAAAGATACAGTTTCACATCCTGCTGGCAGCTGACCAATCATTGAATTACAAAATGGGCCACTCTCTCAGAAAGCTCCAACACTGCAACCTGGCAGCGCAAGAAAAAATAAAACCAATCTAAACCCTGGTGAGGTGTCAATGCGCGCACCGAAAGTTTCTGAGTGAAATCTGGCAATTGAAGTATTATCGGAAAAAACGATGGCTCGAGAGACGAACAGAAACACACATCACAAAATCCCGTCAACGGATATCATTTTTTTTTGATGAACGCGGTCAGCTTTCATCAAAAAAAATGGCCAACAACATTATCAACACTTTTCACATTTTTTTGATGAACGTGACCAGCCTTCATCAAAAAAACGGCAGTGACAACCGCAACACGTAGCACACTTTTTTGATGAAGGTGGCCAACATCCATCAAAAAAATGTCCGACAACCAAAATGCCTGGTGGCAAAAAAATGTCGCCAGATTTTTGTGATGAAAGCCGCCGGCTTTCATCACAAATGAAAAAAATCCTTCTACATTGCCTGTGGCAGTTTTTTTTTGCAAATCATAGGACAGTAATATTTTAGTGCCCCTAGGTGTCCATGCCGCACCCAATTTTTTTTGCCGTTTCGCCAAACAAAGTGACCAGAGAGATTGCAGCAGCAGTTTTGATGAAAACCGGTGGCTTTCATCACATCAGCCAGCTTTTCAGAAGCTGCTAGTTACAAAGCAAAGGTTTTCTGAAAGCAACATGAAAATGATGTGTTGCAATGACCCATGTTTTGATGAAAACCAGCGGCTTCCATCACTAAAGTCCTTCTCTCACAAAGGATGCGTAGTCTGACAAATCCTTCGGCAAAAAAAACTGACCGTCCACGTCCCATACCTGTCCAAATTCTTGGAATTTTGAAGGCATGGAAAGTGATTGAAACTCCATTAATTTCCCATCTCTGTTTAACAGGGTCGCTGAACTTCTCAGCGGGGCTATGCTCAGCGGCACTAGACTGTGGATTTAAAGGCAAAAAAACGCAATTTCAATCCTTCGTTTTCTAAAGTTTTAAAGTGGAACACGTCAATGAAACATGTACTTCTGACAACACTTGAAATTAAATCCCCTAACTGGCCAAAACGAGCTTTCGTCACTGGCATTCAAAGGTTGTCGCGTCAAAAGCTTCAGTCACAGTTGCCAACGCTTGATCCCATGGCACACCAGCATGGGCCCAAAGATGAGCAGCTGCTCTGTGTATGTGGTGGATTCTTCGCTTGGCTTTGTATTTCTCCAAATGCTTTTTCTCCATGGCTTCCCGCTGCATCGCCACATGATTGGGAACCTGAGAGCTGGCAGGTGGAAAAAATGCAACAACAAAAAACATTACCATTTACATCATGAAAGAACACCATCTATTCAATGATTGAGGCCAGGAACGGGATGTAAATTCTGGGTTTGCCGTTGCAAACCAACTCCGGCAAACCCAGGGCCCACTGCAGGTCCTGGAGATGGAGTGCACCTGACATGACTAGTTGGGCCGATCAGACAGCAAGCGCTGGAAAGCGTCAAGGCGACATATCAATTTACAACTAAATTTTACTAAATGCGGACTAAGTGCCTGCTGACATCAAGAAGGGGTGCTCTGGTCACAGAGTTGGTGGCAAGCTGCTCCAGATGTTCTGCGGCTGCATGCATCTCAAACGGGCTTTGACCTTGAGCGAGCACTCTAAGAAATTTTGAACAGGACCTTTTGAACAGACCCTGTTCAAAATTTCTTAGAAACACAAATCTTTATCCACACACAAAAGTTATGTAATCCTACGTTGAATCCGTACCCTGGTCAGGTCAACTCTTAATTTCATTCCCAGAACGCACTTTCACCGACGCATACACAATACCTCCTAGTTTCTAGTAGTAAACTGCTGCCTGTATATACCTGCCAAGTTGCGAAGCATTGTAGCCAACTTCTGATATCCATCTAGAGTTTTCACGTCTGGATCGCGATCGTCACCCGCAACTGGCAGTCTTGCAGGAAGTTTTGAAAAGGGAACACATTCATTGGTAACAAAGATGAAATTGACGTCTTGTCAGAGGAATAATGTTTAGACCTGCCGCCTGCCTTCTGGAATCATACCAGAATTTCGAATGTGGACGCAAAGTGCAGCTGGCAAGTACAGCAATGGTGTTCCAAAACGTTCATCGCTCATGTTTCTGCTTGGTCCTTACTTTTATTGTGCCACCCAGAACTGACTGCAGAAACACTGACAATTCAAAACAACCAAAAGCTACAAGTGCCCACACCATGAATGTTGCAAAAAAATATTTCATGGCTGAAACTCATTCTAATAGCGATGTTTCGCGATGTATAGTTCACATCAAATGCAAGAATTCAGGCAGAAAAAACGTCTCGCAACAATGTGCCACAAAGAAGATAATAGACCTTAGCCTTGCGGCCCAGTGACCTCATGATGACGTCATCGTCCGATGCGTCGAACTTATACGCTTCCCAAAATCTCGATCGTGGAATTAAATCTTGGATCTCTCCTGTCACAAACTAAGCCACATCACCATGGATTTGAAAATAAATCTTTCAGAACCCGTAGAATCAACACGTTGCATCACTCAAGGCGCCTGGTAAATCCCCACGGCGGTCGAATGCAAAGCTGTGTGGAGCCCCTGGTCCAGTAATTCCACGCAAATGGTTCTCCAAGCATGCGCAGTGAAGAAAAGTTCGCCTTAGAGAAACTCTGCATAAATTTCTTTTTATTTTTGCATCAATGAGTCAACAAAAAAATCAACGTACGAAGGAAAGAAACATAAAGAAACCTGTGGTTCATGCCCCGAAAAAGAAAAGATTAAGTCATGTTGCCAATCACGAACTTGATCAACTTTCGTAACCGATCTGTAAGGTTCGTGAGGACGAACAGATTTATCACTCAGCCATGACTCAAGGACCTTCTGGAAGTCATTGGGGGTGTGGAGCTCTTGGTGTGCTTCTATTAGATTCGACACCTGGCTGAACAGTTGATCCACGTCTTCGTGGCTATGCCCTGACATTAGGAAGTCCATCTGAAAATGTTTCAGTTGGTGACATCCTATCAACACCCCGCCTAGACGGCAAAGGGTGTTATTCTTGCATTCCCTCGATGTGTTGTCTGCTTGTAAGTGGACTTCTGCGGATCGCAGATCCAGGCCACGAGCAGACAACAGGTGCACGGAGTGGCACAGAAGTTCGGAGCACCAACTCGAGTCTTTCTTTACGAAAGGCTCACTTAGAGCAAAGAGCAAACAATGACCGTGGCATATCATGGCAGAAAAATCCATCGTTGGCCGCACCAGCCCACTGAATTCTTTCGATCCAAATATTTTGCCCCGCGGGTACCTGAACTTGTTGTGGTCTATGGCGTCGGTAATCACCGACAGCTTCTTGTTGCCACTTGGTTGATACGGCAACCGGCTCGAAGCCCTATTCATCCAATAACAAGCCCGGTCGTTGTACTGGCATGTTAGATGCTTCTGGTATTGAGCCAGTTGGAGCTGGCGAGCTCTACTGTCCGAGGATAACTTTCTGATCAACAGCTTGTGACGCATACAAACTGCACAATGAGAGTGTTGTGTAGACTGCCTGATTCCCAAAGAATTGCCAAAAGATTCCGACCACACCTCAGTGACCATCATCACTGCGACAAGGTTGCAGAATTAAATGTCCCTCAATCAAAGCTACAAGCCAGCAACACCAAATTTTAAATAGGAATGGCATCATTATCACTGTAAATTAGGACTTGAAAGGATTTCTGTAGTCCATGCCCGGGGGGGTCTGATATCCTGAGCCCGCAGCGGGCTCAGGATATCACGACCCCCCCCCCCCCGGGCCACCTAGTCAATCTCATTTTGGTAATCCTTTGAAAGAAATAATGCTTAACAAGCCTTCTGCGGGGGGCTGATATCCTGAGCCCGCTGCGGGCTCAGGATATCAGACCCCCCTTGAAAGGGACTACACATATTATCTGATCTCCCAATGGCTTTGTTTCCGAATGTGTATGAAGGAAAACCTACAGCCCTGTCTGTCACCATCCGCAACTTAAACACACAGAGGTGCCAGCTTATGATTCCTGGTGTAATGCTGAAAAATTGTAAACAAGTCTTTCCGACACAGCCCTCGAACTTTAATATTCGATGTATTCGGGGTATAAAACGCAGTCAACCTTGGACAACCCTTTCTTCAGTTTTAAGGTCTATGGGCCCAATGATAATGATTGTTTAAGTTTATTTGGAAAAAAGAAGCTGGCTCCGACCCGGTTCGGCGTGACGAGTTTTTTTCTTTTTGTAGGATCCAATATAATAACTGAAATCCAAAATCCAAAAACCAAGATATATTATTATTCTGTCAAATGCATTCATAATAGGTATTGACATGAAAGACTATGCATTTATAACATTTCAAAAATTAAATTTCAAGACTATTCAAATCTTTTGCATAAAAAAAGTATATCATCAAAAATTCAAGTAACAATAACATGAATATGTTTTATGCAATAATATTGTTACCTTTTTTCGATTGGAAAACCTAGGCTTCCATTGGAAGATGCGCTCGTTGCGGCCAAAACTGAATGCATTCACACGGCGCGAAAATAATAAAATGCATTGCAATCGCTTGAAAGTCCAAGTGCAAAGTGGACACGCGCGCATGACTGAAAAGCGGCTATAAACAAACTATTTGAATAAATTTAAACGCAAAGGAGTCGTCACTCCATCAATCCTTGCAGCCCCGCGCAGCGCATCAAGGAAAGTCACTCCTTGCAGCTCGACTTTGGCAAGGGGACGTCCACATGCCTCACTAATGGCGCCTTGGAAGCATCAGCGGCTGTCACCCATTGACAGAACGCATCAGCGAAGCTCAGAGCGTCATTCGCTTCCATCGTGAACGCTGCAGCGCCATTATCATGGGTGTCTCACCTGGCGGGTGAGGCCGCAAACCCTCGAGCACCCTTAATAATCCCACCGGCCCTAAGCTCTGAAAACGAGCCTTTTGAGCCGCACCGCTTAATAAGCCCACCGGCCCTAGCAACGCTTTTAAACATGGAAAGCGACAGCCACAATTGGAATGATTCCGATCTCCCTCGATTGGAAAATCTTCGCTGCGGTAACAAACCAGCGAAGTAGATTCTGCGACTTGTGGTCATTCAGAGTCACAGCGCCGGCCCTGGACTGGACCCGCCACGCCCTAGAACTTCTCGCGCGAAGTCACTGCCCAGCCATCATCATTCCAATCTCCCTTGATTGGAAAATCTTGGCTGCAGTAACCAACCAGCGAAGCAGATTCTGCGACTTGTGGTCATTCAGAGTCACAGGCCCCCTGGATTGGACCCGCCACGCGACTTCTCGCGCGAAGTCACTGCCCAGCCATCATTGTCATTCCAATTTCCCTCAATTCGAAAATCTTCGCTGAACCAACCAGCGAAGCAGCTTCTGAAGTCTCATTCAGATCACATCAGAATCAGAATCAGGGCTTCAGATTATTGGAAAATAACTTCGCTGGGTTTTTTTTTCCGTCAAACCAAGCTGTCTGCAACTAACTTTTGAGATCACTGAGCTCATCATGGCAATCCGTCTCGTCTTCCCAGATCCTCATCAGTGATCAGACAATGAGGTCTGGGTGGCACGGGGCCACGACACAACCGTCTTCACCACGACGGCTTCACCGTACTTTGTCACTTCCGCAGTACACTGCCTAGCGCACAGTCAGTGTGACAGCGAGCCTGTAGAAACTAATTATTAGCTTTCAAAACTTCTCAGAATTGGCCAACTGTCACTCACCGTCAGCCCCAGGCCCATCCACCCCCATCCCTAAGTATTAAAATAATTTAATATTATTCCCGTCTCCAAAATGTAAATCTCCCATCTTCTACTCAGTCTTCCCGATTAGTTGCTGGTCTTCAAGTAGTATTAGTCCGCCATCAGCCTCCGACTCCCCCATCCTCATGAATATTCTCGAGCCAAAACTATTATTATTGCCACGATATCAAATTATAATACACATGGACATTGAATAATAATTGACAAATTATAATAGCCAAGATTTTATTCTGCAATATTTGATTGTTTAAACAATATTATTTCAAACTCCAACCCGGGGTGCCTGCTCTTATCTTTTGTAATTGTAGGGCCTAAAAGTAAAAATGTCCTAAATTTGTTCCATCCAAAAACCAAACGCCTTAAATCCGCAAAGAAAGGCCCCAACTCCAAGGTTAAATAGTTACATGGAAATAACTATTATTATTCCCGAATAATAAAGCAATGACGACGGTCTCAAACAGAACATTGGACATGCTCGGACCGTCGAGGACAATACAGTTCTCGCACCACAAAATGAAAGGTATCAACACGGGTAGTAATACTTCTGATCCTGTATCATTCAAACTTGGCAAGAAACTTTGGTGAAAAGTTTGAAGCTGAAATTTTGATCTGGATATTGAGCTCGAAGCATCATCAGATAATCACTATAGGAACCAGGCGGTAGTAATCGCATCTGCGATTGATCTTTCCCACGGTGCAATTGCCCCGCAAGCCGCGGGCGGCGGCCACGATGGCGGCGGAAACGAACCAATGAAGTAGTGAAGCTTCCCTGGATTGACACGACGACTTTTGATTTTGATTCAGCTGCCATGGCCTTGTCTCGTAAATTCCGTTGGGACTGAGAGGCTTCCGGCATCGGCTCACTGAGTGTGTCAAGCAAGTTTTGGAGGAAACCAATCACAAGCTGCCGTTTGGCAACCGACTGCTTGTTGGTTGGATCTGGCAAGCCTTTCCTAATAGTTCTACCATCTATCGGAGGGCTTGCGCCACGAATTGCGCACTTCCTAAGCCTGGTGTAGCGAGAGCTTCCAATCTGAATCAATCTTCGAAAGGCATTTTGGCACACTGGTTTGCCAAGGAGTACATGCCGTTTGCGCTGCGCAGATTCGGACGCGGCTGGCAAGGGCTCATTCCGCAGCAGTTTCACCACCTGCAAGGGTTTGAAAAATAGTTGCTAGCTTAGATCTTCTGAGCTCAAAATGAACCGATTATTATGTGATGTCTTATTATTTGATACATTGTTTTTAAGTTTTTTTACCAAAAACAAAGTGCAAGTTTCAAGATGTACATTATTTCCACCCAACCTGACCTCTTTGTCCATGTCATGGTTGCTCAATTTTCGCAATCTCCAACACAGCTGAAACATTGCGTCCATGCCCCCTCCGTGAAATTGCTTGAAACAGCTCGGAGTACCAAATTTTCCAGCCCTTGCACATGTGCACTGGGCATTGGCCAGCTTGCCCAAAGCAGCTCTAGCTCCGGCCAACGAAAACTTCTTTGCTTTACTATGTTTGGATTTCTCTTGCTTCACCTCTAAAAGTTCTGCTTCATCTTTGACTTTTGGCCGACTCGGTTGAGACGGCTCTGAAGCCACACATTGAAATTCATCGACACCTCGCGGAGAGCCACCACAGGTTTCCAGCTTCACTTTCTTTTTTGGAGCTGGGTTATCATCATCACTAAGCTCAGTGATGTCCCGTTTCACACGCATTGCAACACAAAACCATTAATATATTAATCCATGAGCTCAAAAATCAAAGGTGAAGATCAAAAAAAACGAGTTTTCAATCTTCTCAAAAGATCATGTGATTAATGGTCATTACGACCTATAATATCACATAGAAAATCCGTCTTTGTTTGCAGCACAAGATTTGACAAAGAATTCATTGCGATATATTTATCATCCAAAGCATTGTATGATTATGAGTCATGACGTGAGACTGTTGATTTTCATTACACTGTCACCACGATGCAAAAAACTGCAGAAGTTCGGAGATTCAGACAAAGCCATCACTCATGACACAGAATCTAAGTGACAACTTAGGCAACTGTCCTGAAAAACGTGCTCAAGATTCAAGAAGCAGCAAAAGATGACGACAATAGGAATTGATCCAACACAAAGACGCATTATTTCTCCATCCTTTGTCAGAATGCATCACACAACATCATAGTGAAACTAATTCATGGCCGGTCTGCGTTTCACGAAAAACGCGCGCCTACAAAATATCAATGGGGGCGCACCCCCTTCAGTACTCCAGGCTGTGAGAGCTTTTCAGACGCAAGAAGCGCGTCCTTGTCGCGGCACTTGAAGCTGTAGCTGCTGTAGTGCCTGACTTGGAAGGTCTAAGGACACTCTGCCAAAATTAAGAGATAAGTACAAACCTGCAAGGTCGATCACAGTAGCTGCCTGAAGCGTCTTGCCAGCAACGCTTGCCACGCGCTTGGCCTGATGATGCTCAATCTATAGGATATGGCGTGACTTGAAAACGAGCCAACCACGCCTTTAACTTTCTCATCAGTCCATGTGGGTTCAACCTGTCAACATCAAGGAGGCTAGCCGCTGGCACTTGAATGGGATGCAACATGCAACAGGTTCAACTGCAAACAAAAACATGTCAAAATAATAGTGACTGACAAAAAGCCACGAAGAATAGAGGCTGCCTCAGGTGACTGCTTTCGAAGAATTCCGGGATCATCCTGCCAAGTACAACGATAATCATCTCTGTCAAAGAAAATTATTCGCAAGCCTCTGCATCGATGGTGGGTCCAAGCTTCAAAGCATCAGCCTCAATGCGAGCTAAGCCCGAGTAGTATCTAATTAAGCCTTATATACTTCAATTCTCATTGCAGCCTGGCAACTGCCCGGGCTTCATGTTCTTGAAAAAGATTTCGTCCAAGTAGAGGAATATCAGCCTGACATAACGATGGCCACCAAAGAATGAGGTGCCAGATTGAATCTGATAATGCATCTTACAAAAAAACAAATTGCAAGTTGCTTAAGTTTGGTCCCACCCTGACCTCCTGTCTCATCAACATCATCGCTCGTACCGCAAAATCTTCAGAAGCAGCACCACCACGTCGTAATACCTGGGCACCAAGAGAGAGATAACGGTTGAATGCTGTGATCATCATCATTGCCCTCTTAGAACAGCTGCCTTTCATGTGTACTATGACTGCTAGTTCAAATTTATGATGTCTGCCAGCTTTGGACTGAAGGCCGGCCCCAAGACCTTACACACGGTGACAGCCTCTGGATCTTCACGATGACGTTCGGGAGCAACTTCGCTAGTAGCCTCCTCAAGAACATGGACAAGGTACGTTGCGTCATGTTCAAGTCAGAGCGCATTAATTAACCACTTAATTCGTGAAAGTTCTGCATTCGGTTCAAAAGTACTTCATTGCTACCTGGTTTCTGTCAAAGCTCCCAACTTCGAATTGCCTCCCAATCGATCTTCACCGTCAGAAGCAATTACAATAATGTCCTTGAATCAAGGCATCGGGACAATGACTATATAATATGGCCCTGGCTGGATGAACAATAACAACAAAGTTATTTGAAACCTGTGAACGCACCAAATAAAAATGAGTTGGGGAATTGACTGAGCCAATTTTGAATTGAACAGTGATGGTTTTCGGATTGTTAAAATATGACCTATAATTATTGAACTATGTACAACAATCACCATTTGAACAATAGATGTACAATCTGAGCTTTTTGATATCAAAGTTTCTGAATCTGCAGCATAATCTGTGGACTTTGCAGGAGATGATGCAGCATCTGAATCCAGCTCAGTTCCATCATCAGAACTAGGCAGAACACTCTTGCCACAATGCAGCCCGCCCAACCAGGATAATATGGACTTTTTTGGATGGCGGGGACCCATCAAGGACAAGCTGACCAGCTGGTTGGCCAGCAGGTTGGCGGTTGACACTCAGACTGGCACTGAAAAAGGCTGCGGTTACACACAACGACGTGAAAAAACTCATCGACCCACTTGCTCCTGATAATATCCAAATCACAACTGACATGCTAGCTCGACCTGGACCTGGATCTTGCACAGAACCAACTCGTGGTTCCCGCCAGGCCTCAATAAATTAACGCTACCGAAGGTAAAAAACCTTTATCAATAAATCAAGTCTTGAAGCTGACATTTGAAGCATGAGAGCAAAACAGCGTAGTAGGAGTTCGTTGAGCCCCTGGCTTCAAAGATCACACACCTTGCAAATCGTAGGTGTCCAGGCCTCAGTCTTCAAAGTAAACACTTTAAAGAATCATATCTTGCGAGGCATGAAAGCAAAACAGTCGGCGCATGGTTGTTGAGACCCTCGCCTTCTTGGCTTGAATGTTGACATCGATGCGAATTGACCAGTAGGTGCATGGCCAGGGTTGCGCATTTCGGGATGACCATGTTCCCGATGGCATGCAAACGAGCTGCATCGGATTTGCTTTGGGAATTTGACAGCCATGATGCCAAAGGCGGACGATTTCTCAGGTTGTGACACTGGTTTGCATTCTCGTGAATGACTGACGCAGGCATCAGCTTCATGCCCTGGTGCTACAAAAACAAGTGGAGCGGAAGCCATGTGAAAATCAGAGCCATGTAAATGCAAAGCCTTGAAGAGGTCATTGACATGCCGCCCAGACTTGATGGCCATCATGAAAACGCGATCCCTATTCACCTTGAACGTTCTTCGAGCAGCACAACCACCATCATTTTGAAACTAGTTACTGCATCAAAACTTAGCTCCAAGCATGGAGGCCGCAATGTCGGCCGGATACGATGCACCACCGCAGGGTAAAACCCCGCCTCTGGAATTCCTGCAAAGATTCAGATGTCTAGGGGAGTGCGTTAAAGGGCCACATAGAAGCTTCATCATTCCAATGAGTCACCACTCGCCCCTAGCCTGCCGCACATAGTCCCAAAGCGGTCGAAGCTTGGGCGAAAAGAGGTTTTTCACGTTCTCTAAGAGAACCAGCTGCCTCATGGTTTCTTTTCAAATTGCAGCTGACAGCAGCAGGCACACAACACTTGGCATAACATCAAAACTCAGCATGAACACTATGGACATGAAGATGAAAGTCTGCAGCACGAGACACAGTCGGGGACACTTGTCCATCGTAACAAAGACTTCACATACAAGTGCTGTCCTCGAATCTTGTAATCCCTCCATACCTCCCGCCGCACTGGCTCCCTTAGTACAGGAAAAAAGTAAATGAAGTCTAAGGTCATGAAGTCACTCACGCAGTTCATGCAGTTATGAAACTCTTGTTGATAAATTTCATCAAGAAGCTTGACAAGGAAAGCCTCCTGTGAGGCATTCAGTTTGCTCGCTGACGAATTTGCTTGGTGTGAAACTCCGAATGTCGGAGTGAATCGGCCCAGTTGGTAGTAGGCCTTCGGACATTCTGCTTCTAAGTATTTTTTGACAGTCCGGACTCCACTCCACCTCATGTTCGGCGTCATGACTAAATCAAACATGCCAAGAAATCACCCCTGCCGCTCTCAAAAATGAGTGCAGCACGTAACAAAGGGGCTCAATGAACCTACATAAAACTGTCAATGTTTGGGGTTTCTAGGCATGCGCGCTGAATGTTGCATCCCTAAAAAGGAAATGAGGCTGCCACTCTGAAACCCCTAACTCCAATGCAGCGATGCCCGAAAACAAGCTTATTCCCTGCATCCTGCGGCCCGCAGGTCCAGGTCTGACCTTAGAAATCATATCCAAAACAAAGTCTGATCGCTAGTCGAGATATAAACGTTGTTTTGCACATATTTAAAAGAAACAAGATTTATACTTACAAATATCTAAAGACTCTTGAAACATCCACTAAATTATCAAGCCTCAGACTAAATGAGGAAACAACTGGCCGAACTCCTTCAAGCATACGCTTCCAGGCTCTGCTGATGTCCAGCCACGGGGCAGGCCTGAATGGGCCGCAATAAAAAAATATCAAAACATGTTAATACAATATATTTTCAAGGGAAATCATGTAATATAGCAAAAAATAATATAACAATGAAATATGATAATATGATATCATGGGAATTAAATCACATACTACTATAATATACTCTAATGATCAACTACGTGCATCATCTGAACAAACAGAAGGAGACCACAAGCGTCAAAAACCTATGAACTAGTTTTATTGCAATGATGTGGCATCAGAATTCGCCTGTGAGGAATTCCCCCAAGAAAGGCGGCAGAAACTTTCCTCTCTTGATCTTGGACTTGCGGCACTCCATGGAATATGCATTCCAATGGAATATTTGGGTGGCCAAATCCTGTGAAACAACACCGAGAAGCATATAGCAAAATGAACAGACTGACACACTTGGGGTCTGGCTTGGCATCCGCGGATTGACAAGTGCGTTTGGGTTGCGCGGTGCGTCGCACCAAAGCAACCTGAAATGCTGAAATTCTCACCCGGCTGTAAAACATGATCAAAATATTATTCACTGACCTGAAAAAACACCAAGGCACGCAGGGTACCAAACGAATTTTTGACCACGCTTGAAGTTTGCAGCCTCTTAGTTTTGGAACACTGCTGGGCCTTCTTCAGATTGCGCGGGGGTACCTGAGCAGTCTGGCAAATAAGTTATCTCGCTATTGACTACTACTCAACATGGCACAGTACAATGTTTGTTGAAACTGACTTGCGATTGTCATTCCATTGCTGAATTTAAGAGGGAAGGATCCAATTTCATGTTCAAAGGGCCACAGTCAGGAACAGTCTCACCCCAGTGCGGCGTCCATGGGATGACAGTCTCCAAAGGTGTAGCCAGGTCTGCAGCACCAAAAGCAGGCACACGACACTCAGGCGGAATCTTCACCTAAGCGCAACAGATGAACAAATTTCATGCGTTAACTCTTGAGTTCATGTCATGACGTATCAATGTAGCAATACGACTCAGAGTTTGGCAGGGGCCAAGTCTTGTGTCGCTTGGCGCCGGCGCCCATCCATGTCGGAACTCAGTATGGATCATGAACAAACATTAAGATTAATTTCAAAAATAATTTGTCAAGCTTTTCATCTGCTAAAATGCTGAAGAAGCCTTTCGAAACACAAGACTGCCGACTGAGTTCCCAGCTCATCGGACAAGAATGAAATGCTACGCTTGGCACTCATCGAGAAAATCTGTTTGCCAGTGTTCAGGCCCATGGCGGCATTCACTGCAAACAAAAAGGGACAAAAACCGCTTGAGCCGTCACGTGACGGCGCTATCATCTCAGCAAAAAAACGGGCGCCCCAAAATCACAGCACAAAATCCGGTTTCGTTCATTACCGCCTGCCTCCCCAGCATGGCGCCCTGGTTTACTACATAACATTGTTTTAAAATTATTCGACACAACAGAGCTTTAGTTTCGTTTCTGGTGCACAGCAGATTAGACCCGACTGCCGTACGAACCTGATAGTCAGTCTGAATTAAAAATGATTGACAGAACCAAACCGATTCCTGTTGGCTCCACTTAATATGAATGATTTGTGATTTAGTACGCCACCCCAAAAAACAAGATAAACTCACTTTTTATTAGGAAAAACGTATAGATTTTCATTGCTGAATTTTACATCGCCGCGAAAAACTTCAGTTCATTGACTATGAAATCTGGAAGAACAAATTGTTATTAAACTGTTTAAAGTGTAGTGGTCTGTCTTGGCTTCATGACATGATCCCTGCGGCACTCCCCCGCATCATCACCACTATGGTTACACATTGAAGTGTCTCCCTGTCTCGGCTTCATTGCATTGAGCCCTGCCCGAATCCCCCCCATCATAACCACCATTTACATATTGAATCTGGTTTCATGGCCTTCAATCTGCAGTAAGTAACTTAACTCCTTTAACACACCATCATCATGATGGGTATAGTAGTAGATTCCTGGCGGAATGCTCTGATCTTCGTATAGCCTTCAATCATGAAATTTTGACTCCTTGAAGCATTGAGGAAGCGTGACAGAATTATAGTACCGAGAGGCCTTCTAAATGCCAACCCCGGTTGTGGGAGCCAACCCCGAATACAAAGAAAAAATCTTTTGAGAAGGAGGCAAAAGCTCACCGCAACTGCATCCAACACAACAAGACCTTGCAGGAGGAGCTGAATCTTGCGAAGGCTCCCGAGAAGATTTGCTTCACTACGCATGGAGCTGTCTACCACAAGACTGGATGTAGGCATGTCAAGAAAAGTTCAGTTCACGAGATGCGCAAGTGTAAAGACTGCTTGCCCTGAACAAAGCAGAACGAAAGGCAACCGGAGTGAAATGTCATTCATGGAAGCCTTGCACTAAACATGTGCGTACCGTAGGCGCCTTGGGTCGAAGTAAAACAAGTAAAACTATAACTATTCTGCAAGACTTTTCGGATTCCACCACCCAATGTTTTTTGCGGATCCATGATCTTCGAAAACTTTTCCAACCGTTTTGGAAAGGACTGATCCTCAAATGGCCAAAGAACTCCAGCGGGCAGTTGGAGAGTTGTAGCCTTGAGAGCAGTTCAGATGAGTGCAAGTAGCAGGTTTTGCACACTCCAGGTCTTCTTTATTCCTGCATGTCTTTTCCAAACGAAGCGTTTGTCTGTTTGTCTGTTTTCTTTTCTGCCACACTATGAAAAAGAAAAGCCATCATCCACAGATCTGGCAGCTGCTTGAGAGTGACTTTCTACATCTGAGATCTTCGATATCTGAGGCATCTGCCCCGTGAGGCTGAGATTGTGGTGGCTGCATTTGACTCTGCAGAAACTGCGAGTCGCGAGGCCGACTGTATGGCCGAGGGCCTTTTTTGAGGCGTTGAAACATGTTGAAAGCACGACATGAAGAGCTGGGTTGCTACGAAAACAAACAAAAGAATCACAAGAAGGCGACTGTTGACAACATCCTTAGAGAAAGGACTTAGAGTGTTGAAACCATAAGCCCCTTCGACCATCCACCAGGCGCCAAAGAGCACCTTCAGCGTTTCGCTGCCGCGTGCGGCCGCAGAGCTGGGCCCTCTTGCCAGGCTACCCTGGATGCTCTATTCCATTGCGTCAAGACCCAGATCTACCGCTGTGGGGACGACATTGTCAAGCAAGGCACCTGACAGCAATTGAATCAATGGAAGTCTTGTGGCACATTTTGTCTGTGGACGGAAGGAGACAAAGGTTCTCACTTCTATGTCATTGCAGCGGGCGAGGCGGCCCATGAGAAATTGCGTAGAAATGCACTCATTGTTGCTACCAATATGCAGCTTGTGCTCAATTGTTTGGACACGTCGTTGTCGGCAGTCTTGTCTTGTCAAGGTGCAGTAAGATTAGTAGAATCAGTACTATGGCAGTTGATGAAATGTCACATTTCTAAACAAGTGAAACTAACGTTTGAAATGGATACTACAATTGAAATGGATACTACAATAGCAGGCAAATCAGAATGAATACCATGAATTCTAGCGTGCTAGCAGTGTTAGATGCAACTTGAAGGTGGAGATGATCAAAGACGGCCATGCTTTAAGGAGGTCGAGTGCCCATGTTGAGCAACTCCTTGAGCTTCATTTCTTGCATCTCCGATTTTGACCGACCCAAGGCTTGTCCAAGGAGGTTGCTTTGGGGAACGAGCAGTTCGCTTCGAAGAACCGTGGCCAACCTCCTTCAAGATGGTCCATGGATCATTTGATGATAAACAGCTTGAAACTGACACTTGACTCAGTTCTCAGTATTAGAGCTTCATTTTGCACAGAAATCCATGTCTTGTGTCCATGCAAAGAAACGATAATTGGGGGCCAAGGATTGCCATGATTTTCCTTTGCTACTACCTCATCGTTGGTTTGTGGCTATGGATAAGGAGACTTGGCCTGAAATTTTGTCGCGCTCGCTCGAAGGGTGTCGCCTGTTCAGGGCTGCTTTATGTTTCTCTGCGATCGTGTGGAAGTGTAGTGCCTACCAACCTGAGGACACGGGGCGAATCGGAGAGCATTGTTTACTGGCTCCAGGCGATTGGCTTGTTGGAAAAGAATTGGGCTTCTCCGCAGCTTGCCACCAAATGGTTTTCCTTTAGTCTGTTGGTGGCTTCTTTTATCTTTCTGTTCCTTGCATGTATTAGGTGCGCGGTGTGAATCTTGTTTTTCAGGTTCGCGTTGGAGTTGTTTATTCGTAGCACAGGCCAGTCATCCGTCGTTGCTCATCTGAAGCTACTTGAGCAGAGGTATTTCACATCATTGCGCTGGTCCTTGACACAATTCATGCCAGCATGCAGGGAGATCACGTTCTCCCACTTTCCAAAGTAATGGTTGCCTTCTTGTGGCGCCAGGTTTTTCATTTCTTCCATATTAATTTCACGCAGGTGTTTCTATACAAGCGTAAATTCACAATCATTCACCAAGCTCATGGTTTGATATCATTATCAAATTCTCCCTACTTCCGTAAAGTTTCGAGCCTCAGCACCTTGAGTCATACTAAAGCCTAGGCTTCTTGAATGTACTGCCTAGGTTGCACCTTGAAGTTACGTTGTCTTGTAGACAGGTCAGCTATAAATTGCGAACTATTATCTGGAGGCCTCTGATGCTACACCGCTGCAGGCACAGAAAGCAAGATCCTATTTCTTCAAAACCCCTAAGCTCTGCAATTCTTCTGACCAGATAAATCCAGAAATTCCACCTAAAGTTTCGGTACAAGAATGCTGTACCTTTTCAATGCAATCCCAAGTTTTGTATTAGATTCCATACACTTTCCAAAGCCAGGGTTGCAGAAAAAAGATAGAAAAATCCGGATTGAGTGTCCAACCAAACCTTTTACATTATATAATATTCCAATGCCTCCCAAAAACTGAAGCAAGAGTTTCCAACCGCAACATTCGAAATGGGTGGTTCCAGCCTTGGCAAGGCTCAGTCTGGATGGCGAACCTAATGAGTTTTAGTAGGTGTGGGGGCATGGCCTTCGTGCCACGCTGCGACATAAAAGCGTGCTTGCTGCTCCCGGGCTGGCTTTCGTCCCCTCAGGCACGTGATTGTATCAATCATGTGCTGTGAGTTAAGATGCCTGAGCTGCTGATAGCAACTTTATTTCTATCTTAAGCATGTCCGCCCTTCTCGGTTGCCGTGTCCGCCCTTTTGGAATCTCTGGCTCTCAATTCTTTACATTTGTCTTCCAGCTTGGGTAGTGATGTCCGCCCTTTTTGGATTTCCGTGCTCTCAATTCTTTACATTTGTCTTCCAGCTTGGGTAGTGATGTCCGCCCTTTTTGGATTTCCGTGCTCTCAATT